>JAWDGP010004519.1:42500-47500 GCA_033675545.1 Elysia crispata
GCTGGGTAAATATAATACACTTGCTTTCTTGCTAAGCCAGAGAGAAACTTGTATGCGAAAAGTGATGGTTGTCTTTCCCTGGAAAAGTTGAGCATAACTCTTCTTCTATTATCTCTGACATTATCTATGTCGGTTTGTTTTTGTTTTGGTCACACAGTTGTTTATAGTTGAGCCAGCCTACCAGACTGCCCAAGCTTTCTTCTCTTGTTTCGAGGTTGTTCTGAGTATTTCTGACTCCTTAATACAACCTAACTCGTTCTCTCCTGAGGTTTATCAGGTTTCAACAGAAAGGTTTTTAAGTCTGCGTTATGTTGATGAAAGAGTGTTGAAGGAAGACAAAAAGAAAATATTGTAATGCAGTAGATGTCAGGTGCAGCTGTTTCTTATTGTTGTTATCCTTTTTCTTTTTTTTTTTGTATGTTTGAATGTGTTGGGAGATAAATGGATAAGTACAAATAAATCATTGGATAGATAGAAAGATAGAGAGACTGTTACATTGTTAGATAGGTACATAAATAGATTGATAGTTATGAAGGTATATAGATAAATAGATCAATAGATAGGCAAAATAAATAGATCGATAAATAGAAGGATAAATAGATGTATAAATAGGATAGATAAAAAGAAGGATAGAAAGAAAGATGGAAAGAAAGACTGATGTAGGCAGAAAGAAAAGATTATTCTGCCTGCTGGATGATATTAATCTCTCAGACTGAAGACAAGAAAAGCAGATTAACAATCCCATAAGTTTCGATTAACAATCGTCAAGCATACTGGGTGTACAGTCATAAAAATGATAAATGAGATCTTAGTTTCTTCTTCTGTCGAAAATAAAAAAAGGAAAAGAAAAGAAAAGAGAAAGCAAACAAAAAAGCTTGGTGATTCACCATTTCTGTTATCCTCCTAATATCCAATGTATTGGTTGTAAATTTTATTCATACAGTTTGTAAATTTTGGAGAGAGAGAGAGAGAGAGAGAGAGAGAGAGAGAGAGAGAGAGAGAGAGAGAGAGAGAGAGAGAAAGACCTGACACATGTACAGAGATCTGCATTTTTTAACATCATACAAATTAAACCGCAACAACGCAGCTCTTCCACATTCAACATCTTATATCTTCCTAAATTTTGCTCATTCCCCCTTCCTCCATGACACACAGGCAACCCATCTCCGGAAAATTGACACCAGGTTTCTGATCATAGACCGAGGTCTTCAGCTTGATAATTCTAAAGGTGAGAACCCAAAATGCTTTTTATTTTATATTTTCTTCTTTAATAACTATGCAGAAGGGTGTGAGAATCAATTCTGTTTTACGTCACTGAACCAAAAAGTGTCCAAAATAAGCCGACAATATGCTGGGTTTTTTTTGTTTTTTGTTTTTTTGTTTTTTTGGGCGGGGGGTTGCTTCTTTTTTAGTTGCTTCATCTGATCAGCTTCCACAAGGCCGTTAAGTGCTTAGCTAAGAGACAAAAAACTTCGAAACCTTTCCTTAAAAGCTGTTTCCTCGGCTGTAATTGAAAAAAATCTGTTTGGATGTGAGTGTACATCTATATTATCTAAACGGATCGTCCTTGTTCTGTTTTAGATTGGCTCCTATCGAGTGACGTGAACTCTCCTGAGGCGGCAGCTGTAGCAAACTCTCTTTGTTTGGCCCTGGGCTGAGGACACAGAGCTGTGTCACTCTAACCCTGAACTTCCACACCCACGCCGTCTATTCGGTTTTGTTTTTATTTCTGTTAATTTTCCTTTTTTTTTCACTGCGGTTCATTACAATAAAACAGACGTTGCTGATGAAAACATAACACAAAACCCAGCTTGAATCAACTAATGAAGGAAATAGCGTGGTTTAAAATTAATAGAACAATTTATTATTGTCCGTGTGTTCAGTGGCTGAGTCTTACTGTTCGAAGCTCTGAACCAGTGATGCTAACTTAGAGGCCATCCTTATTCTCAGATATAAACACGTCATACTATATTTCCTCATTTAGTCTTAGACCACTCACCTTGCGCCTCGACAGTCCCCAAACCTGAAACAGGCAAGAAGAGAAACAGAGCAGGTTAACGGTGATAATAATTTTATATTAAACAGAGAAAGAATGTTTGTTTATTCATTTACAACTAAACTTAATGTTTAAGGTTTAGTTCAGTATCGTGATGACAGTATGGACGATTTGTTGATCAAACGTTCAATGTTAATGAATTAAGCTGGATGTAGATCAGATCTGACGAAATCGACATAAAAGTGATCCATTGTCACGCAATGAGCTACTCATCTACAGTGATGATTATCTAGCGTGTGAATATTTGGGCGACTTTAATTAAAATATCCTCAGTCTGTCCTATGCTGTCTCTATAACCATTAGTTCATTTGTTTTGTACAACTCTCCAATAAGACAAGATCACTTAGTTTAATTGTCCTTTACATATTGGTGAGGGAGAGAGAGAGAGAGAAAGAGAGAGAGAGAGAGAGAGAGAGAGAGAGAGAGAGAGAGAGAGAGAGACTGAGAGAGAGAGAAAATGGAAGCAATAAACAAAAAAAATCAAACATTCCATTATTGAAAAAAAGCGTTCTTTAAACGTTATTTAGTATGACTAAAATGGCCTTAAATATTTTAGAGCTGCTTTAAAACTTAGAGAGAGCAGAATTCCGGGAAGAGAAAACGAAAGTAAAACTAAACTAGTGTAATGAAAGTGGGTCAAGAGGATTATGGGCGTTTGCTTTAGTTACAGGGGGGAACATTGGATCTAGTGGTTTCCGAGAGGGAGGGGAAAAGGGGGGACTTGAAACCATTCTACATGTCTAAACTGGCTAGATTTTTTTTTAACAAACAGTCATCTTCACATAGCAATCTTTCATTATTGTGAAACTTGTACTCAACCTACCCAGGTAATCCTTAACGGGTTGAGTTTAGTGGAAGTTATGCAGGCTATGGAGGTTTGATTGATTGCTTGATTGTTTTGATACTCTTTAATGTAATCATGGAGATGATAAAATGGTTTCTCTGGGAGGAAAGAACGGTGGAGACGATAGTGATGTAGATAAGGAAGCTGAGCGGGGTGAGCACATGAAATATTTAATCATAATAGCAATGCCTGAGGCAGAAAATGAAAGTAAAAGTCAATGTTGTTGGTGGAGATACAAAATGCTTTTTGTAAATATATTCTTGTTGATAGTATTAACGCGAGGAAATTGTTTTGTTTTTCTAAACATGAGATTTTCTAGTGATCTATTGACCTCAACCTCACATGTTCTTCTCGCAACTTCTGTCTCTCATTACCTGTCTTGCTTTTCAGCCGGTCATATTTTACTGGCCATGGCTCTGTTTATATGCATGTATGAGCGTTTACCTTATCCCTCTCTCTCCCTCCCTCTCTCTCTATCTATCTCTCTCTTTTTCTTCTCCTTCTCTTCCACTCTCTCTCCCTCTCTTTCTCTCTCTTTCTTTCTCTCTCTGTCTCTCTAATTCTCTCTATCTGTCTTTGCCTCTCTCTCTCTCTCTCTCTCTCTCTCTCTCTCTCTCTCTCTCTCTCTTTCTCTCTCTCTCATTATGTATCTATATAAAAAGTTATCTATGTCTCTTCTATCTTTATATCAATCTATTTATATTCCCTTCTACCTTCCTCAATATTTGTCCGTCCGTGTTTGACTAGTTCATTAACTTAGTCTTTTTTTTTTCATCTATCTTTCCACACTCCTCTATCATTTTACCCTGCACTGTTTCATAGCTTGGCCAAAACAGATTTTCTATCGCACTGACACACCTATAAACACATAACAGGAACACATCATGTCTTTCAACACGCTGCTATGAAATACTCTCAGACACACAATGCTTTACGGGATAACACATCTTACCAGCCACACAGAGCTATAGCTCTTTTCTCCACAACCATCTTTTTCACTCATCTACTAGTCTAGCTGCGCCCATTACTGATGCACCCATTGGCATCCGACTCATAGATTAGTGCTCTACCCAGTTACCAGCTCGTGTACCTGTAATTACTGACCGCTGGACTGAATGTCTTATTATTGGTAGCAGACGTCACTTCCACTTTACCCATCCGCCATAAGGGCATGGATTATCTCTGTCTCTGTCTCTCTCTCTGTCTCTGTCTCTGTCTCTCTCTGTCTCTCTCTCTCTCTGTCTCTCTCTCTTTCTCTCTCTCTTGCTCTGTTCCCCTCTTAATATCATCTTATTTGCTTTTTTTCCTTTCTCTCTTTCTCTCTCTCTCTCTCTCTCTCTCTCTCTCTCTCTCTCTCTCTCTCTCTCTCGCTCTCTTGCTCTGTTCCCCTCTCTTATCTTCTTATTTGCTTTTTTCTCCTTTTTGTGTTTCTCTCTCTTTCTCTTTTTTCTTCCTCTCTCTCTCTCTTTCTCTTTTGTTTTCCTCTCTCTCTCTCTCTCTCTCTCTCTCTCTCTCTCTCTCTCTCTCTCTCTTTTTCTCTCTCTCCCTTCCCTCTATCTCTTTATCCTCTTCTTCTCTCACTCATCATACCCACAACCAGGGACCAGAAAGCTCGGATCCTACCTGCCGATAAAGCCACTAGTACCAGCAAGGCCAGGAGGCTGTCAGATCTTCTCAAGGTTTCAGTCATCACCATGGTGCTTGCCTTTATGTTTTATCTTTTCTCCTCTTCCCTCTGGTCTCTTAAGTCTGAAACAGTCATTAGGATTGGGTTAGTGGAGTCACAGTAAGTGATTTGCTGTGTGTACATGTAAGAGTTTGCAAGGTTTCCTCTGCTGAGATTCAGCGCCGCTTCCAGCTGGTATATAACATAAATGCAGCAATTTAATAGTTATTTGCGTATCAAAGTGCATTATGACCTTAACATTCCTGAGAGCGATAAGGAGGAAGAGAGAGAGAGAGAGAGAGAGAGAGAGAGAGAGAGAGAGAGAGAGAGAGAGAGAGAGAGAGAGAGAGAGAGAGAGAGAGAGAGAGAGAGAGAATGGGGCGGGGATATAGGAAGGTTGGAAACTGCAAAGATTAAAAAAAAAGAGGTAGACA
>JAWDGP010004519.1:57500-65000 GCA_033675545.1 Elysia crispata
CCAGGTCCTAGCCTTGTAAAATTGTCTTTTCTCTTGTGTAAGTGTGTTTGACTACTGAAGAGTGTGTATGTGTGAATGATAAGCGGATATCTAGAGCTGACTCATTTTTCCTTCTCAGAAACTGCAGCGCCCTGTGCAAAGATTGGGGTTTAGTGTACACAATTATCTAGACATAAAATCAGGATAAATTATATTATTATTACAATTAATTGTTGATCTTGTTGTTCTTTTAGTAGTAGTAGTAGTAGTAGTAGTAGTAGTAGTAGTAGTAGTAGTAGTAGTAGTAGTAGTAGTAGTAGTAGTAGTAGTAGTAGTAGTAGCAGCAGCAGCAGCAGCAGCAGCAGAAGCAGCATCAACAGCAGCAACAGTAGTAGTAGTAGTAGTAGTAGTAGTAGTAGTAGTAGTAGCAGCAGCAGCAGAAGCAGCATCAACAGCAGCAACAGCAGCAGTAGCAGTAGTAGTAGTAGTAGTAGTAGTAGTAGTAGTAGTAGTAGTAGTAGTAGTAGTAGTAGTAGTAGTAGTAGTAGTAGTAGTAGTAGTAGTAGTAGTAGTAGTAGTAGTAGTAGTAGTGGTAGTAGTAGTTGTAGTAGTAGAAGTGGTAGTAGTAGTAGTAGTAGTAGTAGTAGTAGTAGTAGTAGTAGTAGTAGTAGTAGTAGTAGTAGTAGTAGTAGTAGTAGTAGTGGATGGGGAATTGAGGGGGAGTGAAAGGAAAGCGGCTGTTATCTCTTATCTCTGAATGTTCGGGGCGTGGTTCAGAGATAAGAACAGCGTAAAAAAAAAAAATAGGTTGAAAAACCCCGGTAGCGAAAGCTATGGAGGTAACTTCCTTTGTTTAGGTTACAGTACACTGCAGGCTGGAGGGCGGCACCTGCCAGTTCAATCCACGGAGATACGGGCCGAGTGGAGGAGGCGTGATTCAGTAGTTAGATATCCACACTCTGACAGCCAACAGATTCTGGTTTGAGTATGTTATGGAGGATAGTGAATATGATTGCTGGGTTCTGGGTTGTTTTATTCATATTCTGTGTTATTTGTTGCGATTAACTTGCGCTTAAGGTTGAAATGTTTGATTTTTTGTCAAAGATAATTTCGGAATTTTTTTTTTTTTGCATTTTTAAGTTTTTTTTTTTTTTTACAATACTCCTTGTATGAAACAGTTTCAGGTGTTAAAACTTATTACCCAGTTCTGTGTGCCATCATTAGGTTTGGTCATGGTTTGGAAGTGTAAGTAGGTACATAGCAATGTTGATCTATTGGGCGACCACATAGAGAAAGTCAGTCGTTTTTATCGTACGCCCGCCTAACCTCACTCTTGGAGAGAGTAAACTAGGAATAGTTCATTAAGTTATAAAATCAAAATCTATTTATAGGGGGGGGGGTTAATTTATTATCATTTAGGATTAAGTAACTACGCGACTAAGAATTCCCGCAAGGCAGTGGACTTTTATGCACTAAATGCGAAAATTTACAGATTTTGATAAAAAGCATTTAAAAAAGGTCTAAAAAAAGTTGGGAAAGTACAAAAGTACGAGTAATTGATTTTCTTTATGAAAACAGAGTTGCGTTCTACATAAACAAAGCTGTATTTAATTGAGCGCTGCAGTAAGAAGCGGCAGTGACGTTTTCGGCAGAATCTGAACTTCATCATTCCAAAGCTGTCTTGTCATTTTGTATCGAGTCAAGCAATTTATTTTCCATTGAAGCGGCAGTCACCAGGAAACTATTATCACTTGATCTATTCTTTTTTTTTTTTTTTTGATTATTTTATGAATGAAAGATATATCATGAAATGAAGCCGATTCCCCTATTGATACGGTCTTATTTAGCTATATCGGTGGCCAGTCAGGTAGTGTATAATTATAAGATATATTTTATTTTTGTTTTCTATTATTATTTCTTTGTTACATATACCACGTGTAGGAACGGAGATTTAAAGTAACAAAAACTTTCTACAAAAAAATTGTAGGGTGTTTTTTTTTTTGTTTTGTCCGAGCGGTCTGTTGGTCTTTCGAGTCTTTGGAAGAAGACTCTTACACAGCCAGTTGCGCCAGGTCTACTATTAGAGTACAAGGTGTACCCAAATTATTACATTTGTTAAAGTAACAAAAACTTTCTGAAAAAATTGTAGGTTTTTGTGTCTGAACGGTCTGTTGGTCTGTCGAGTCTTTGGAAGATCAGGCTCTTACACAGCCAGTTGTACCAGGTCTACTATAAGACTATAAGGTGTATTCAAATGATTACAAGGCCATCCTCATGTGTAAACAAAACCTATCAGGGTAGGACTTGAGTTGCCAGAAAAAATAAATGGTGGTATTCACAACAAAATGATCACATGTGATTCTTGTTTAACTCCCAGGTGTACGGTCAAACATGACATGATGATACAAAGTAAAGTCGAAAGAATAAAAGAAACACAATAATTATAAACTACAAAACAAGAATCATAAAAAATAAAAAAAAAATAAAACCAAGTGTCCTTAAGAGCCATAATGATAATTTCGAGATTCTGAAAATGTGGCTTATTTTTAGATCCAACAAGTAATTATCAACTTTGGCAAGTACCTTATATTTCCCCGCGCCATAGAATTTCAGTGCAACCGCGTTTCCTACCAGCCGCACCTAAAACCATCGTGGGATTTGCAAAAAAAAATTATCCGGCAGTGCCTGATATCTTGGCCAAGCTTTCGATTCACCGTTCAACGGTTTAAATCGAATCAGATTTTACGTTTACACTTATCAATCTATTGTTCATCAGGAGAACGAAAGGAAGTTGCTCAGTAGATCTTCACGTCTATCTACCTCAATGGAGTGAGACAGACAGAAGAGAGGTTGCAATACAGGTTGAATGGTCTGGCCTGAATTCACGTACCGGTATTAACCCGCCCCCCCGCCTCCCCTCCCTCTTTTTCGCCTTCCCCTACCCCCGCAGAATTTTGATGTAGCTCCGTTAATGAGCGGCCTGTACACTGCATGTAGCACCGTTTAGGGGTGGCTGGGCTGCTCGCTTCATGCCGTTCCTAGATCTTGAGACCAGGTGTGGCTTAGTACTTCCGGGTGAAATCATGCACTCTTAATAATCTGAGCTAGCCTGGGTGGGGTGGGGATTACTTGCTACCATTTTGCGATCACCCCGGTACGCTGGACTGTTTAACACGGTAACCGGATAGCTCCACCGTGACTAATGTAAACTGGATAGAACAAACATCGTTACAGTCTTTCTATCTGTTCTTTCACCCCTTCAAGGTGTCTGTCTCTCCATCTGTGTTCAATCTTCTTTCTCCCTCTCTCTCTATCTATCTATCTATCTCTCTATCTATCTGTCTATCTGGCTAACTACCAATCTATTTTTCTCCTTTCTTTATTTATCTCTCTTTCTCTCTCTCCTTTGGCACATTTTGCATTCTCATTCTCTCACACTCTCTTCCCCCTCTCTCTCCCATTCTCTCTTCTCTCACTCTTTCTCTCTCTCTCTCTCTCTCTCTCTCTCTCTCTCTCTCTCTCTCTCTCTCTCTCTTTCTCTGTCTTCCTCTCTCTTTCTTTCTTTATCTCCTTCTTGTTTTCTTTATTCTTTTATACTTTTCTAATTTTTTCCCTCTCTTCCCCCGATTATTTCCTTCCTTCGCCTAATCTCTTCGACTCTTTCACTCTTCTGTTTTCCCTGCTTTTTACTTACACAGTCCTTGGATATGCCATGTGTGTGTCCGCTTGTCTGTATATTAGTGTCTCTCTGTTTCTGTCTTGCTTCGACAGCCTGTCTTCCTTTCTATCTCTTTTTCACTATCTATCTGTTAATTCATTGATCTATTTGTGTGTTTACCTGTCTATCTAGCTACCCGTCGACCGAGCAATCTTTTCATTTATCTTATAATCTTTCTATCTATATGTCTATCTATCTATAAATCGATCTATATTTTTTTCTATCTTTACATCTTTCTGTCTACTATCATTGTCTTTTACCTGTATCTATCTATAAATTTGCCTATTCATCTGTCTGTCTACGCATGATACACTAATAAACTCTTCTACTTTTTACTATCGCTTAGTCTCTCTGACCACCCACCCACATATCTCCTCATCTATCTTACATTTCTAGTCTGAATGGCGCCAACTTGGTTTTTTTTTTTTTTTTTCTTAATCCAAACCCCAACGTTTTATTAAGAATGCTATTTTTCGCGCTACTCAAGAAAACCCGAAGTAAATATTGAAGATTTTCTATTTCCTCTGGCTATAAATTGTTTGATTAACACAAAAATCAACTCTATATCCACTCTTTTGCATAATGAGATACAATTTTTTTTTTCTCGTCGTTCATATCCGTGGTATAATCTGGAAACGCCCCAAAAATCTCATCAATGGATAAATAATATAGAATAAAATTCTGATAGGGGTCTGAGGAGGGAAATGATGGTAGCGTGGTTGAAATAATATGAGTAATCAAAATCTGATCGTACAAAAATAGTAGGCTTTATAAGATACATTATTCACATAACTAATATAACTTAAACTTCTGCTACAACTACTCTATTTATAACCTCTACTGCTGCTGTTGCTACATTTACTTCTACTACTACAACTACTACTACTACTACTACTACTACTACTACTACTACTACTACTACTACTACTACTACTACTACTACCACCACTACCACTACTTCTACTATCACTACCATTACTTACACTATTACTACTACTACTACTACTACTACTACTACTACTACTACTACTACTACTACTACTACTACTACTACTACTACTACTACTACTACTACTACTACTACTACTACTACTACTACTACTATTACTACTACTACAATTGCTACTACTACTACTATTTCAACTACAATTGCTACTACTACTACTACTACTACTACTACTACTACTACTACTACTACTACTACTACTACTACTACTACTACTACTACTACTACTACTACTACTACTACTACTACTACTACTACTACTACTACTACTACTACTACTACTACTACTACTACTACTACTACTACTACTACTATTACTATTATTATTAAAACCGCCACACATCTACAAGTAATACTACAACATCTCTTGCATGAACTCCTTTGAAAATTAAAGAGAAAAGAGAAAGGAATTTACAACAAGTTTTTATACACTGAACTACACCAACCCTTTTTCTACTGTAAAATATTTTTTACTCATTTAATCGGAATTTTGATGCGCGTTTAGTTTCCCGCTGTGAGTGAGTGATATAGAGCAGATCTTCTCCAGGCAGAGTAAACTGTGTACAGAGTTGTATACAAGCTGAACATGGCCAGTGTTGACAGCGTCGGGGAGGGAGACACGCCAGATTAGAGCAATGGTATAATATGGTCTGGTCCACATAGAACGGAGGAGAATTTTATAGTACGAGCTTAAAAGAATGCCTGAACATTTTTGAAAGTAGTTAGATTTAAGAAAGGAAAAAAGAAATGAAGAAAGACAAACAAAAAACAAAAAAAAAGAACGGCTGTAATATATACAAATAAAGAAGGCGACGAGTTTTCGAACGTCAAACCAAGTTGGGTTTTTGCGAGCATTAAATTTGAACGTGGCTTGAACAGATTTAGACTTCACTTCTCCCATCATTAGAGGATGCTTGCTCGCGATAAGTTGACAAAAGATGTTTACCTGATTTGACTAACTGATATATTGATTTAAAAGTGTTGCCTATAGACAAATAATTCCAGGTTAATTAACTGTTTCCAGATCGATAAAACTTAATTTCAGAGAGAAAGAGAAAGCGAGAGAGAGAGAAAGAGAAAGTGAGAGAGAGAGAGAGAGAGAGAGAGAGAGAGAGAGAGAGAGAGAGAGAGAGAGAGAGAGAGAGAGAGAGAGACAGACAGACAGACAGACCGACAGACAGACAGACAGACAGACAGACAGAAAGAGAGAGGCAGAGAGAGAAAAATTTAAACGATTATATAACTCCACAACCTTTCCATCTGCCATGTTTGCGAATGATAATAATATAACTTTTCAGACCGTTATACAAGCAAAAAAATAATTTAAACTTCTAGCCTTTTAGGATTAGAAAGGGAAAAAAAATATGATCTTAAATTGGTGTCTTATCTTCCTCCTCCGGGCCGGCTTGCTGTCAGAGATTGTGTGTGTGTGTTTGTGTGTCTGTCTGTCTGCACGGCTGGCGAGAGATGCACGGAAAATGGTGGTGTCAGAGGAAGAGGAGGGGACACATACAGCAATCCTGTTTGCACTGTGAATCCTGGATCTAGAAACAACTTCATGGCTTTTGAAGAAAGCTGATCTCGGGAAACAAAGCTACACGTTACACTTTACAGCTCAACAGAATTTGATGGAGAGAATGTGGTCGGCTGTGTCTGGGAGAGTAAGGAGGAGGGGATGAGAGAGCGAGCGAGCGAGCGAGAGAGAGACAGAGACAGAGAGAGAGAGAGAGAGAGAGAGAGAGAGAGAGAGAGAGAGAGAGAGACAGAGACAGAGACAATGGGAAAAAGGGGAGATAGAGAGGGAGAGGGTTTGGTGTTTAGTAGAGTACCGAGGAGAGAAAGAGAGAGAGAGAGAGAGAGAGAGGGAGGGTATATTGAGAGAGAGAATGAAGGAAAAAGAGGAGAGATAGCTTTGTTCCAGAAGAGGACGGGAGGGATGTGTAGAAAGAGAGAGAGGTGAGAGAGAGTGGAAATGTGAGAAAGAAAGAGAAAGATGAGATACTGTTGCTCCAGAAGACGACGAAAAGGATGATTGTGTGGAGAGAGAGAGAGAGAGGGAGAGAGAAAACGAAAGAGAAAGAGGAGAGAAAGTTTTGTTCCAGAAGAGGACGGGAGGGACGTGTGTGTGTAGTCAGAAAGAAAGAGAGATAGATAGATAGATAGATAGATAGATAGAGAGAGAGAGAGAGAAGGAGAGAGAAAGATAGTTTTGTTCCAGAAGAGGACGCGACGGATATGTATAGAGAAAGAGAGAGACAAAGAGAGAGAAAGACAGAGAGAGGTGAGAGAGAGAGAAAGAGAAAGAAGAGATAGTTTTTTTTCAGAAGAGGACGGAACGGATGTGTGTGTAGAGAGAGAGAGAGAGAGAGAGAGAGAGAGAGAGAGAGAGACAGACAGACAGACAGACAGAGAGAGAGAGAGACAGAGAGACAGACACAGAGAGAGAGACAGAGACAGAGACAGAGAGAGAGACAGAGAGACAGAGAGAGAGACAGAGACAGAGACAGAGACAGAGACAGAGAGAGACAGACAGACACAGAGACAAAAAGAGAGAGAGAGACAGAGACAGAGACAGAGAAAGAGAAAGAAGAGATAGTTTTGTTTCAGAAGAGGACGAAACGGATGTGTGGAGAGAGAGAGAGAGAGAGAGAGAGAGAGAGTGAAAGAGAAAGGAGAGTATAGTTCCAGAAGAGGGCGGGACGCAAGTGTGTATAGAGAGAGAGAGAAAAAAAAAAGAGAGAGAGAGAGAGAGAGAGAGAGAAAGAGAAAGAAGAGACAGTTTTGTTCCAGAAGATGA
>JAWDGP010004519.1:70000-77500 GCA_033675545.1 Elysia crispata
ACACAGTGTATACATGTACGACTAACAGACGTTTATCGACCTGTTCTAGTTGAAATAAGGAAAGTTCTCTTATGAAGTGAAACCCATATACATGTATCTATTTGTTACATCCCTATAAACATTTATTACCAGGAAGTTAATGATAAATCGACAGCTATGAATTCACACAATTATTTGTTGCGGGAATTCCAAGCCTTCTAAAAAGCGTTTAATATTGATTTGAAAAGTACAGAACCAGCTGTTTTATTGGAGAACCCCGATATTGAATATGAATTCAATAAACAGTTTTAGAAATAAAGAGAAAAAAGGAGCATAATTATACAGAAATGTAAATAATAGAATGTTCGTACGGAAGAGGATAACAAAAATATTTAAGAGGCAATCAACAGCTGTGCAGGTTTTGCATTTTATGAAGTTTAACTGCAACATGAATTCTTTAGTCCTTCAGACTTTTTTTCAGGACAGTATTTAACTAAACTCAGATTTGAACCACGTCACATTGTTTCTTACCCAACACATAGACCCACACAGCCACGCCAGAAACATACGACTGAAATTGACTAAACTCCTCAGATTTGAACCAAGTCACGTTGTTTCTTACCCAACACATAGACCCACACAACACGGCTAGCACGGATGGGTTAACTTGTATATGTACATAGACCCACACAACACGGCTAGCACGGATGGGTTTACTTGTATATGTACATAGAGCCACACAACACGGCTAGCACGGATGGGTTTACTTGTTTATGTACATAGACCCACACAGCACGGCTAGCACGGATGGGTTTATTTGTATATGTACATAGACCCACACAACACGGCTAGCACGGATGGGTTAACTTGTATATGTACATAGACCCACACAACACGGCTAGCACGGACGGGTTAACTTGCATATGTACATAGACCCACACAACACGGCTAGCACGGATGGGTTAACTTGTATATGTACATAGACCCACACAACACGGCTAGCACGGATGTGTTTACTTGTTTATGTACATAGACCCACACAACACGGCTAGCACGGATGGGTTTACTTGTATATGTACATAGACCCACACAACACGGCTAGCACGGATGGGTTAACTTGTATATGTACATAGACCCACACAACACGGCTAGCACGGATGTGTTTACTTGTATATGTACATAGACCCACACAACACGGCTAGCACGGATGGGTTTACTTGTATATGTACATAGACCCACACAACACGGCTAGCACGGATGGGTTAACTTGTATATGTACATAGACCCACACAACACGGCTAGCACGGATGTGTTTACTTGTATATGTACATAGACCCACACAACACGGCTAGCACGGATGGGTTTACTTGTATATGTACATAGACCCACACAACACGGCTAGCACGGATGGGTTAACTTGTATATGTACATAGACCCACACAACACGGCTAGCACGGATGGGTTTACTTGTATATGTACATAGACCCACACAACACGGCTAGCACGGATGGGTTTACTTGTTTATGTACATAGACCCACACAACACGGCTAGCACGGATGGGTTTACTTGTTTATGTACATAGACCCACACAACTTGTATATGTACAAAGACCCACACAACACGGCTAGCACGGATGGGTTAACTTGTTTATGTACATAGACCCACACAACTTGTATATGTACAAAGACCCACACAACACGGCTAGCACGGATGGGTTAACTTGAATATGTACATAGACCCACACAACACGGCTAGCACGGATGGGTTTACTTGTTTATGTACATAGACCCACACAACACGGCTAGCACGGATGGGTTAACTTGTTTATGTACATAGACCCACACAACACGGCTAGCACGGATGGGTTTACTTGTATATGTACATAGACCCACACAACACGGCTAGCACGGATCGGTTTACTTGTTTATGTACATAGACCCACACAACACGGCTAGCACGGATGGGTTAACTTGTATATGTACATAGACCCACACAACACGGCTAGCACGGATAGGTTAACTTGTATATGTACAAAAACCCACACAACACGGCTAGCACGGATGGGTTTACTTGTATATGTACATAGACCCACACAACACGGCTAGCACGGATGGGTTTACTTGTATATGTACATAGACCCACACAACACGGCTAGCACGGATGGGTTAACTTGTATATGTACATAGACCCACACAACACGGCTAGCACGGATGGGTTAACTTGTATATGTACATAGACCCACACAACACGGCTAGCACGGATGGGTTTACTTGTATATGTACATAGACCCACACAATACGGCTAGCACGGATGGGTTTACTTGTTTATGTACATAGACCCACACAACACGGCTAACACGGATGGGTTTACTTGTATATGTACATAGACCCACACAACACGGCTAGCACGGATGGGTTAACTTGTATATGTACATAGACCCACACAACACGGCTAGCACCGATTGGTTAACTTGTTTATGTACATAGACCCACACAACACGGCTAGCACGGATGGGTTAACTTGTATATGTACATAGACCCACACAACACGGCTAGCACGGATGGGTTAACTTGTTTATGTACATAGACCCACACAACACGGCTAGCACGGATGGGTTAACTTGTTTATGTACATAGACCCACACAACACGGCTAGCAAGGATGGGTTAACTTGTTTATGTACATAGACCCACACAACACGGCTAGCACGGATGGGTTAACTTGTTTATGTACATAGACCCACACAACACGGCTAGCACGGATGGGTTAACTTGTTTATGTACATAGACCCACACAACACGGCTAGCACGGATGGGTTAACTTGTTTATGTACATAGACCCACACAACACGTCTAGCACGGATGGGTTAACTTGTTTATGTACATAGACCCACACAACACGGCTAGCACGGATGGGTTAACTTGTATATGTACATAGACCCACACAACACGGCTAGCACGGATGGGTTAACTTGTTTATGTACATAGACCCACACAACACGGCTAGCACGGATGGGTTTACTTGTATATGTACATAGACCCACACAACTTGTTTATGTACATAGACCCACACAACTTGTATATGTACATAGACCCACACAACTTGTATATGTACATAGACCCACACAACTTGAATATGTACATAGAACCACACAGCTTGTATATGTACATAGACCCACACAACTTGTATATGTACATAGACCCACACAACACGGCTAGCACGGATGGGTTAACTTGTATATGTACATAGACCCACACAACACGGCTAGCACGGATGGGTTTACTTGTATATGTACATAGACCCACACAACACGGCTAGCATGGATGGGTTTACTTGTATATGTACATAGACCCACACAACACGGCTAGCACGGATGGGTTAACTTGTATATGTACATAGACCCACACAACACGGCTAGCACGGATGGGTTTACTTGTATATGTACATAGACCCACACAACACGGCTAGCACGGATGGGTTTACTTGTTTATGTACATAGACCCACACAACACGGCTAGCACGGATGGGTTTACTTGTTTATGTACATAGACCCACACAACTTGTATATGTACAAAGACCCACACAACACGGCTAGCACGGATGGGTTTACTTGTTTATGTACATAGACCCACACAACTTGTATATGTACAAAGACCCACACAACACGGCTAGCACGGATGGGTTAACTTGAATATGTACATAGACCCACACAACACGGCTAGCACGGATGGGTTTACTTGTATATGTACATAGACCCACACAACACGGCTAGCACGGATGGGTTTACTTGTTTATGTACATAGACCCACACAACACGGCTAGCACGGATGGGTTAACTTGTTTATGTACATAGACCCACACAACACGGCTAGCACGGATGGGTTTACTTGTATATGTACATAGACCCACACAACACGGCTAGCACGGATGGGTTTACTTGTTTATGTACATAGACCCACACAACACGGCTAGCACGGATGGGTTAACTTGAATATGTACATAGACCCACACAACACGGCTAGCACGGATGGGTTAACTTGTATATGTACAAAGACCCACACAACACGGCTAGCACGGATGGGTTTACTTGTATATGTACATAGACCCACACAACACGGCTAGCACGGATGGGTTTACTTGTATATGTACATAGACCCACACAACACGGCTAGCACGGATGGGTTAACTTGAATATGTACATAGACCCACACAACACGGCTAGCACGGATGGGTTAACTTGTATATGTACATAGACCCACACAACACGGCTAGCACGGATGGGTTTACTTGTATATGTACATAGACCCACACAACACGGCTAGCACGGATGGGTTTACTTGTTTATGTACATAGACCCACACAACACGGCTAACACGGATGGGTTTACTTGTATATGTACATAGACCCACACAACACGGCTAGCACGGATGGGTTAACTTGTATATGTACATAGACCCACACAACACGGCTAGCACCGATTGGTTAACTTGTTTATGTACATAGACCCACACAACACGGCTAGCACGGATGGGTTAACTTGTATATGTACATAGACCCACACAACACGGCTAGCACGGATGGGTTAACTTGTTTATGTACATAGACCCACACAACACGGCTAGCACGGATGGGTTAACTTGTTTATGTACATAGACCCACACAACACGGCTAGCACGGATGGGTTAACTTGTTTATGTACATAGACCCACACAACACGGCTAGCACGGATGGGTTAACTTGTTTATGTACATAGACCCACACAACACGGCTAGCACGGATGGGTTAACTTGTTTATGTACATAGACCCACACAACACGGCTAGCACGGATGGGTTAACTTGTTTCTGTACATAGACCCACACAACACGGCTAGCACGGATGGGTTAACTTGTTTATGTATATAGACCCACACAACACGGCTAGCACGGATCGGTTAACTTGTATATGTACATAGACCCACACAACACGGCTAGCACGGATGGGTTAACTTGTTTATGTACATAGACCCACACAACACGGCTAGCACGGATGGGTTTACTTGTATATGTACATAGACCCACACAACACGGCTAGCACGGATGGGTTTACTTGTATATGTACATAGACCCACACAACACGGCTAGCACGGATGGGTTTACTTGTATATGTACATAGACCCACACAACACGGCTAGCACGGATGGGTTTACTTGTATATGTACATAGACCCACACAACACGGCTAGCACGGATGGGTTTACTTGTATATGTACATAGACCCACACAACTTGTTTATGTACATAGACCCACACAACTTGTATATGTACATAGACCCACACAACTTGTATATGTACATAGACCCACACAACTTGTATATGTACATAGACCCACACAACTTGTATATGTACATAGACCCACACAACTTGTATATGTACATAGACCCACACAACTTGTATATGTACATAGACCCACACAACTTGTATATGTTTTCATTCTAAAACATGTGGAAACCTGAGGAAGAGGGGGGAAGAACGAGAGGTGGATAAGGAGGGAATTTATCAAATGGTTCTATCCTCTGACCATTTCCGTTTTGATTACCGATGTGTCGGCAGTAATGAAGATGATGAGTTCCTTGTGGTGAACGGAGTAGCAACTGGGCAGAGGTCAGTGTGTGGAGGAGCTGAAGGGTCGTTTTAAGTTGTAGTGGACGGGAGAAAGGAGGAAAGAGAAGGAGAGGGTGCGAGATAGATTGATAGATAGATAGATCGAGAGAGAGAGAAAAGAGAGAGAGAGAGAGAGAGAGAGAGAGAGAGAGAGAGAGAGAGAGAGAGAGAGAGAGAGAGGTGTACAGCAATAATTAATTAGCCCCTTTTGTTCTATGAGGACCTCTCAACCCTTCCACATCATCAGAGCAGTCAAGTTCTGCATTTTTTCTTGAACTTTGCGAGCTGGAGGACACCGACAGATGACGACTGATGAACTGAGAAAGAAAGATAAGGAGAGAAAAGAAGAGGGAGAAATATCTCTCAAACTCTGACTGAGGAAAAGAGATGCCCCCTTTACCACACGGACCTCTCCGCTCCGATCTTTTTTTATCCTCCCTCCTTTCAACAAACACAACTACATCTACATATCTCTCTCTCTCTCTCTCTCTCTCTCTCTCTCTCTCTCTCTCTCTCTCTCTCTCTCTCTCTCTCTCTCTCTCTCTCTCTCTCTCTCTCTCTCTCTCTCTCTCTCTCTCTCTCCCAGAATCTTTCATTTTTTTTTCTGTCTGCCTCGACCTGCCTCTCCCTGTTTTTTTTGTTTTTTTTGTTGGTGTTTTTTTAATCTCAACAACACTAGTGTTACTTAATACTACCAACTACTGTAGTACACCATCGTGGAGGGACTTTATCAGCCTGTGTGCACACACTACAGAACTCACGCCCACTTCGCTGGTGGTCTCCAGTCCAACCTGCTCACCCCATTATTGGTTTCATCACCGGAACCCCATGGCATCTCCTCATCCTTAGCTCTCGCTTGGCCCTACACTCTCAGAATAGCAGCATGCAGGTTTTCTACACACTGCTAAAAAAAACACTGGACGTGTAGGTGTGTAACTATGAGTATGTGTGTCTATCGATGTGTACGATGGGATGGAGGTGGGAGAAGCGAAGAGGGGCCGACGTTGCATTTAAGTACAGTTTTGGTTTTTTTGGTTTGTTTGTTTGTTTGTTGTTTTCTTTGTTTGTTTTTTTTTTGGGGGGGGGTTGTAATTTTTAAAAAAAATTGATGGAAAATCCAGCATGTGTGAGCAAGTTCAACAACTGTTGAAGAAAATTTCATTACTGATACTGAAGTACATGAACTCGACTATTTAGGAACAAACAATATGATCAAAAATGGTGCCACAGCCAAATATTGTATATAGCGGAAAAAAATGGTGCATGTTTAATCAGCTGACATTCATTTTCTCATAATAAGTATCCGGTTGTTTAATGTGAGCAAATTTTTACCCTTTTTTCAAGCTAATCATCAAACTGGCTGGAAGCCCTTGAATGATACATTATTTTGTCATTGTTTAGCCTTCATATTGTGCTCCTTTAATATCCCAAGGTTTGATGTTAAATTATAATCTGACTGGTCAATAAATTTTTGCTAAAAATAAAAATAAGTAACGTTGCAAATTTCCGGCCACCCGGTGTTTTCTTGCATTAATCTCTGGGATTGGAAACCATAACGTTTCATTTTGCATGAAAATATCCTTATAAGGTCAAAGTGCAAGTCGGGCGCCCTATACATAGTCGTGTAAGGAGTTCAACGTGATAAAGGTCAAGGCCGTGGGCTCGTGGAAGGCATTGCGTCATAATTATGTCGTAATTCAATGGACGAGTCCTGATTTTCTTACACTTCACTGAAAATGGCACCCAGCTGATTCTATACCAAATACAATTATACCACTATCCACTTAGGAGATTTGACGACTTCGAGTCTGCCTTTTACTCCTTTACAATCACGAACCATTAAGTTAGGGTTAGGGGTCA
Source organism: Elysia crispata (assembly GCA_033675545.1). Lineage (NCBI taxonomy): Eukaryota > Metazoa > Mollusca > Gastropoda > Plakobranchidae > Elysia > Elysia crispata. The sequence continues at coordinate 77,479 of JAWDGP010004519.1, forward strand.
AGTACTTGTTGACATCAATCTG
>JAWDGP010004519.1:80000-88396 GCA_033675545.1 Elysia crispata
TACTTCTTTTTTTTAAACTTCTCGGAATATATATATATATATATATATATATATATATATATATATACTTTTCATGAAGTTTAATGAGTAAACACAATAGAATTTCTCAGCTAAAAATAAAAAAAGTTGTATGATTACAAGAATGAATAGAATTTCATTAAAGAGAAAGTTGAAGAAAATATGAATCGACAAAAACGAATCGTGAAGCTTTGACATGAATGGCGCCACTTGATCAGACTGTTCTCACGAGTGGACAAGATGATGACACATCCAGGCCACTTGGGCATGAGTGAGTAACTGACACGCCTGGAGTTTTATGACAGTGAGATCCAAATATGAAAACATGCTTATGGATAAGTCATAGTTATGCCCATGAATCTCTCTCTCTCTCTCTCTCTCTCTCTCTCTCTCTCTCTCTCTCTCTCTCTCTCTCTCTCTCTCTCTCTCTCTCTCTCTCTCTCTCTCTCTCTCTCTCTCTCTCTCTCTCTCTCTCTCTCTCTCTCTCTCTCTCTCTCTCTCTGTTTTCCTTTCTCTCGCACATACGCTCTCTTTGAGTCTTTGACTTCCACTGATTTCCCTTTCCACTAATGAAAAAAATAAGCAATGTATTGAACACTGAGATTCAAGGTTCCACTAACTAGCAGAACGTAACTCCCACATTAAAATCCACCATAACTCCGTTGTGATATCAGATCCTTAGTAAAACTGTAAAAAATCTCATTCAAAAATGTAATCAAGAAAAAAGTTCCTGAAACAGATTTTTTTTCAATATCAACACTCATTCCTGTTATTACGATCGACAAGTCAAAACATCAAAAAGTTAATATAACAGTGCAAGATTGTGAGTCGCTTCACGCGTAAAATTATATAGTTATTTTAAAAATTGCAAAATAAAGGTTACCAAACGTTTAAAGAATAACATAGTGTAATATTAAAGGACATACATGTAATATAATTTGTCATGGAAACATTGAAACTTGAATGGAAGTAGCAACATAATTGCAAACATGAGAACATATTGACATCCGACTGGACTATTGATGCATCATACATCAATACTTTAGAACGATTCCAACTTTTAAAGATTTGTTTGATGTAAGGATCATAACAATATGATCTAAAATAAGACCTACTTACCGGTCGAATAGTCACCTGTGCTGTGGCCGTGACTTGACTTATCTACGCGGTAATACTTGCACGCCAACCAAAGTGTTGATGATTTGATACAGCTCGTGCACTCGTAAGTGAAGTGAGACATGTTTTTTATATTTCTCACAAAAAAGAGCTAAGTCAAAAACAATATTAATGCCCTTTAAATCTTATTTGTCTTTCTCCTTGTATGTCTAAATTTCGAGCATACCCAATAATTTGTTATCTTCAAAATATTACAAGTGGCTCAAGATTTGGCTCATCTGCAGATTTAGTTTCGTATCTTCCCCAGTCCTCGTTTGTCAACCGACTTCAGTCACGTGACGAAGGAAACCATCTTAATTGAACATGTTTTTGTTTTACTGCATGTCCAGATCAATTTAGCCCACTCTAAATACAATCAGAAGGTTAAGGAAATAACAAAAATCAGTTAATCTTGATGCAAAAACAAGAACAACAAACAAACAAAAAAGTACAAGTGATTTCAAAGTCAAACTGACCTAGTTCAAGTTTTAGAACCTAAATTGTCTTTGACTTACTTTAAGCCACAGATCTAAGTATACCTCGGAACGTTGGTTTTGCATAAGATGTTTAACATGGATAACATAATTTACATGTATAATATACACTGTGCAGATAGCATGAATAACATGGAGAGCGTGTGTGAAGGCAGTTTAAATTTCTTTTTCACTATGTGTTTTGTATCTATAAGAATTGGACTAAAATTAGCTGACCATAGATTTAAAATGTGGAAATGCCTGCCTAATCCACCTCCTCCACCCTCCATTTTTCTCCTCTCTTCGCGCCTACAGAATTAGTCTGGCTTGCTGATTGCAGAGTTTCGTAGTGCAGTGCTTGGTCTGGCTTGTTGAATGCAGAGTTCCATAGTGCAGAGCTTAGTATGGCTTGTTGAATGCAGAGTTTCGTAGTGCAGAGCTTAGTATGGCTTGTTGAATGCAGAGTTCCATAGTGCAGAGCTTAGTCTGGCTTGTTGAATGCAGAGTTCCATAGTGCAGAGCTTAGTATGGCTTGTTGAATGCAGAGTTTCGTAGTGCAGAGCTTAGTATGGCTTGTTGAATGCAGAGTTCCATAGTGCAGAGCTTAGTCTGGCTTGTTGATTGCAGAGTTTCGTAGTGCAGAGCTTAGTCTGGCTTGTTGAATGCAGAGTTTCGTAGTGCAGAGCTTAGTATGGCTTGTTGAATGCAGAGTTCCATAGTGCAGTGCTTGGTCTGGCTTGTTGATTGCAGAGTTCCGTAGTGCAGAGCTTAGTCTGGCTTGTTGAATGCAGAGTTTCGTAGTGCAGTGCTTGGTCTGGCTTGTTGATTGCAGAGTTTCGTAGTGCAGAGCTTAGTTTGGCTTGTTGATTGCAGAGTTTCGTAGAGCAGTGCGGCTCTGCGTGTTTCCAACTGGACTTGTCACCCATCTACACGGTAACAGCATGCTTTATTAATGATAATACATGTATCACCGATTGTCGTCCTTCTGACCGCCGTCAGTATAATCTGGTCCAAGGTCGGTGTGACAGACGAGGACAACATCACCTCAGCCTTTCACTTAAGGCACAGAGGGATCACGTGTGAGTGAGGGGGAGTAAGGGATGCAAAGGGCACCAGAAGTGAATGAGTCGCTGGCGTGACAGGCGATGGATGACTACCCCAGGTAGAATAAACCACTCAGGAGGCTGTTCAGCCAGGATATGGCCAGCTGACCAAGTCTCAGGTAAATGAAGTCATGCCCATGGCAAGAAGCCTTGTCGATATCTGTGATTTAAGTATTTTGCCCTAACGGAGAATAAGGACTCATTGGGATTCTGTCATATTGACCGTACCTGAGCCTTGGTTTAGCATCCATTACAGTTTAAGTGATTTAAGAGTAAATCAACATACCCAATCTTTTGTCAAAAAAGAGAAGGCGAGTCTGATGTTTGAAGCCAACCTTTCCCATTTAGAGATTGTACATTCTCCTCAATAGTCCATAACACTCACGCTTTAACCAACTGTGCTGATTCATCTTCCGCAATAAGAGACATGTGTAACAATTTTACCTAATCTATCAATTTTTCATACATCCATGATATTCTCGTTCAAACAACCTTTCCATTGTAAGCAGGTCTTTCAAGGACGATAATCTGTGAGGAGCAACACTGTTTAATGTAACGATAGAACGTTTCTGCTTCCTGTCTGTGCCGAGTGTCTGGTTCAAGACACGGAGTCAACGTGTCCACCAGCATGAGATGTACTCAAACATTGTTTAATTCGTCACATGAGGTAATAAGCTTGGAAAACACAATAATCCATCCCACAAGACGGCATTCAAACATTCGACCAGGAGCGGCATGATCAAAATGGTCACAGTTTTAGAGAATGGTAAACTTGGCATACGTTTTCCAACACACGGCAGTGTACATTATTCAAGTATTCATTAAATGCGTCACGGAGCCAGGAAATAATTCAGAAAACGATACATTTCATTACTTTGCAGAGTTTGTAAAGAAAGCCTAGACAAATAATAATTTAAATGTAAATATAAATTGAACTAGGATGTATTTTCACGTCACACAATTGGCCTGTTTTCCTCTAGCTCTCCTCAAACATGGCTTAATTTACATGTAAGGCTCAACATCGACTGGTATTGTATAATTAAAGAGGAGGAAGTCTGCTTTGTACATTTGGTAGAGACGAGATATGGCGGAAGGCGGCAGCTTAGAATAAAACTCTTTCATAAAGGAGTTTGTCTTCCTGTGACCGTACCGCGATTCTTTGCGAGACGGTACTTTGATTCGATCCGAAAGAGAGTTTGAATCTAAGATATACTGGGAATCCTCGTCAATTCTCTCTAGATGTCCGACAAAATCGTAATCGATTAAGCAAGGGTGGCAAAGCTTGTGGAACAACTCCCAGTGCTCGTTCATCATTATCTTTCTCTTCTCGTCCACTAAGTAGGTCACAAACTCCTCAAACGTGACGCCATGTCCGGTATTGTTAGCCGGTACTAGCCAAGGCTTCCGGTACTTGGCGATTATCTTCCGGCCGAACTTCCATTTAAAGTATTCGGCCGACACCGTCTTGGTGAGGAACTTGTTTTTGTAGGCGGACAGCACCCGCTCGAACGGCTCGCGCACGAACATGAACTTGAAGTAGGTCCGGAGCCTGTGGGAGATCCCACCAGGGGAAAACTCGCTCAGGTACGTCAGGTGCTCGTCGTACTTGTGGTGGATGTCGTTGGCAGGGATTTGGAGGAAGTCGCTGACGTCCACTTTGCCGGTGAGCTGGAGAAATACGCGCCGCCATGTTGTCGAGGCTACTTTGGGGATCTGGCAGAACAGGAGCTGATGTTTGGGTTGGGGGGTGGGGGGGGGGGGAAGGGGGGAGGGTTGAGAAAGGGGGTGGGGGATGTAGAAACAAAATGGTTAACTGGTTTATCGTGTAGCGGTGAAAAGCTTGTTCAATAAGGTAAAGGATAAGCTACGAGATAATAAACAAAAGTATCTTGGTTCATTTTCATCACTTGTGACAAAAATTTTATGTGGGAAGGCGGACAGAATAGATCAGGGATCTACAAGGTACCAAGAACGATATTATACAGCCGATGGGATGGGAATGCTGCTGTTCAGAGGCTAGGTTCACTAGGGTGAGGAGATAAAACATTTGGGGTGACCTATATTATATGGTGACTTTATGGGAGGCTCGAATACGATATTTGATATTGTCCTATAAATCGATTTCCAGTGCGAACTGGAATCTTAGGGTAAGGATGAAATAGGGAGAAAAGAGAGAGAGAAAGAGAGAGACAGAGAGAGAGAGAGAGGGGGGGGAGCGGGAGGGTGAGACAGACAGACAGATAGACTGACCTACAATTATACAGACTGATAGACGGACAGATAGAGACAAGCAGACTGATAGACAGGAAGTCAGACAGGCAGACAGAGAAGCGCAGACACAGACATGGAGGGAGAGACAGGCAGATATATACATGCTGAAAGAAAACCAAGGAAAAGAAAACCAAGGCAGCGATGAGATATGCGTAATGAGTTCGAATGTGAGACTTGTTTGAACGCGTCTGCATTTTACTGAAATGAACTGCTGTCCTGGCTACATCATGGCAAGACCATCAGAAACACGATCTTCCGAAAACTGAGGAACGGATATTTTCTGTTTTTGGCCAGATTAAGTTGGCACTGCGGTATTTAAAGGTCGACAAAGTCTATCGGTTATATTGTTTCAGTGAGTTGCTGCAACATGAAGACGTAAGGCAGACGAATATGCCGTCACGTGATAGCTATTTCTGGAAGGAAAGCGGAGCAAGACCTTGATTGCAAATGTATGAGCCCGAATGTACCGCTTCCTGGGCCGCTTTTAGTTCAAGATGGAACGACGAGACATGGTAAGGGACAAGACGATGGATGTATGGAATAAAAATATGATCTGTGCTGGTGCGCTTGTCGGGAGCAGCGTTACAAATCGTTGGGTTAGTGAAGATACGCCAAGACTGAAGATAATTTTATCTTATTAGGTTACACTTCTTTATATTGATGGATTTTTCCTTATATACCAAAAGTGACTATATCTCCCTTTGTCATACCTTCTAAAATGAAAGGCTTTAAGCTACATCAAAAGCAAATATCTCTTCCTAGCTTGCAATTCTTTAAATCGTTGATTTTTTTTTCAATATACACCAAACGTGAACAGCTCTTCCTACGCTATGTTTCTTGATACCATTGGATTTTTAGCCAGAAACACCAAAAGTGAATGACTCAACCTGAAGAAACTCCCCCCCACACACACACACACACCTACCCATTCTATGTTACACACTAAACCGTGAACTTTTTACTAGCTGCCCAAACTGACCTTATTCGTTTCGTCCACGAGGACGTTTTGTAGCATGTCTGGAGCCAAGGTTTGTGGCGACTCGACCATCTTCAGGTCGTGGCAGGCCTGGCGTAGATGCTGCTTCCACCACTTTGAGCGGAACATATCCCGAGGTCTCCCCTCACCCTCGACGACTTTGTCTTTCATTTCTGACTGTGGATCCTTGACCACAACCGGCTTAGATTTCGCTTTGGATGTTTCCACGGGCAACGGTTTCTGGGATTCTATGGCCCACGGTCTCGGGGGTTGCCAAGGCACCGGTTTTGGGGTTTCCCTGGGTACAGGTTTGACAGGTTTTGGGGTTTCTCTGGAAACAGATTTTGAGGTTTCTCTATACAATGGTTTTGGCGCATCTTTCTGGAGGTGAACTGGAGATTCTTTAGGTAAAGGTCTTGGAGTCTCCAGCCTCCACGGTTTCTCTGTCGGCTGTTGGACCCGCGGTTGGATAGGATGGGCCTGCAAGTTGGATGGAGGGGGGAATTTTGAAAGATAGAGCATAGAGCGACGACAAGCTGTACACAACCCACCATAGGAAGTTTGGTTTGAATACCTTTAAAGAAAATTACCGATAGAGGCAGTTTGGAATTATCCGCGTAACCAGCTTGACAGACTCAGTTATGATTCTACCATGTACAAAAACATTGTGGTCAAAAAGACTTTTTGCCTCTCTAAGCACATTATTCACTTTAAATTTTAAACAATTCAACGTTTCGCTCTATGAAATAAAAGAAAAAAGCAAATTAATGAAAATCTGAATTTATTTCATTTATAGTATATAAAGCGCGTCAAAGTGATGGAATGAACTGCTGTCTGAAAACTGAGCCGGAGTCAAGCAATAATACACTTTAAACTTGCTATTGACTTGAGCCATGCATTACCTCACTTCCCTAGCAAAATAACTGAGGAATTTGATTTTACGACCCCGATGTACCCGTAGAGGCACTTCATCTGTGTTAAAATATTAATAGACATCCTGCAGACACAAATAACGAGTTTTAACAGACACATTACGGATCTATTTCTAGATTATAAAGACATTCTAATATCGGGTTTTTAAAATAACAAACCATAACTGTTTCTCGATGTCTAAGAGATGCTTACTAAAGATTTCTATTTCTAAATGTTTGAGAGATTCTTATAAAAGGTTCCAAAATAATAACACATATCTATTTCTAGATTCTTCAAGCATGCGCCTTGTATTTAAACTAAAAACAAAAAAACATCCAAACTCCATGAAAACAATGGAGAGTTTCCTAAGACGTAGAAACCATTGGGCGTCTTCATGTCTCGCAACAACTCAAGATGTGTACTTATTTATTTTTTGTTTTTGTTTTGGATAATCATAAAACGAGATAATTGATCAAAAAGCTGTGGTAATAGCACTCACCCTAAATATATCTGCATGGTAAGCCTGGTGAGGTTCATACCCTGGAGAGAGAAAATGCTATGACATGAAGAGGGCCTATTTATTTTCGATTCTACACTTGATGTGAAAATAATACAACAACAACAAATATTAGAGAAAAAAATTATGTTTCACTTCGAATAAGAAGAATGGGTAAAGTACTCGATTAGAGAATTTATTTTTAGAATTATGAATATGACGTTGTTTTACTCAAATTTTCTCAAGGTATGAATTTCGAAGAACTCTTTCTACGATCACTTCAGATTAGTGGCTCTGAGTGGGGCTTTCGTGTTGCAACTCTTCGTGTTTTCTTTTGTTTTGCCTTTCAGAATATTTTTAGAATTTTCAGAACATTTTAAGAGAATATTTCGGTACGGGCATGATGAGGATATGTCTTTTCTCTTGTTGATATTTTGTTTTCTTGTGAGGAGCTGGTGTTTTTCTTCAAGACAAAGGCTGTATTTGCAAGTCATTGGGGAGTTTTGTAGGGTTTTTATCATGATTTTCTACGACAGATCAGAGTCCGTGTTAGAATCTTTTAGCCTCCAGATATGGTCTCTTAGGATTCTAGTTTTTAAAGTTTAAGTCTGTGGCTAAAGATACTTCGTTATATCTGGTTTTAAATTGATTTTCAGTTATTCTAATATATCATTATAAGACATTATATACTCTATCATTGTATTATATATGTCTTGTTTCGTGGTATTGTTTTGTTCAACAGTAAGTTGGTACGGAACTTCTATGGCGGAGTATTTCCTTAAAGAACGATGGTATTTTAAACCAGTGATTCCAGACATTATCACCTGAGTTTTTACTCATTCCACGTGATAAGACATTTTTGTGGTGCCTGATAATGATTTGTTGGATCTTTTCCATGCAGTTGTAGCTTAATTTTACTACGGTTTTGTTTTTTATTCTCTCTTGCTGGGAGATTTAGAATGAAAAGAATTTAAATGCCGGTGGGATTTTTT
>JAWDGP010004520.1:0-12158 GCA_033675545.1 Elysia crispata
AAATGGATGGCCTTTTGTGAGTGAAGTTCATAAGCAGTGGGGGAATGAAAAGCGAGAATGTATGTGCCTTAGCCTTAGCCTTAGATTTAGCCTTTGAACTATAAACGACGACGAACACGAGGGTTCGCCCTCTTTGCCACATAGCATTTTTTGTTGAGGAAAGACAGGAGATTTTACATCTGTAAAAACTCAAATCGGGAGAGGTGAGAAATTACAAGATCTGGATCAAGATTTTGATTTTAATTAATATTAACATAGCCAATAGTAAAATAATAAAGAAAGGATTTTTAGAGTTTTATGGAGATAATTTTAATTTCCTTTCAGAAGTTTTTTGTTAAATGATGTCTAGTAAATCATGATATTGTTGATTTTGGCAGTATATGTGAATTAATGATTGAATAGCTGATGCTAAATTAAAAACTGTTTTCCTATTCTGTTGCAGGAGAAAAAATTGTTGCCCTCAAAAACTAGTACTTCCGAAAAATAGAAAACAAAAAACAAAAACAAAAACAAAAAATTTAATCTCCTAAATTTTCAATTTTTGTGAAAAGAATGCAGTGATTTTGGCTTAGGTTTGTTACACCAATCTTCAATTCCTAAGTGGAAAAAAGGAACATTGTATCCTAAGTGATATCACCTAGTGATGAAAATACCACTCACAATGAGTGTGATATATGGAAGACATTAAAAAAAATATATATATATATAATTTTATCAGGAAAGCTGATAAGAATCGACTACCTCAACTTATTTGTTAAAAACTTGAAGACAATTTGATGAAAGCAAAAGATAACTCCAACAAAACAGTACTAAAACAGGAACAGACAAGAACTGGTGTGTGAACAGACAAGAATTGGTGTGTGTATGGAAGAAGACATAGACGGTGCAAGGATGCAAAAAGAAAAAGCGATTATCAAGAATTGAAAATGTAATAGTATAAATTATATAGTAATGTGAAATAGTAGGTTTAATTTATAATTTTGTTTTTATAGATATATTTATCTTTAGTTTATTAAGATTATTGTTTTGTTTTTGTATTATGTATAAGGGGGGAATTCATTAGAATAAATATTGGAAATTTAAAATATTGTTGGGTTTTTATTTTGTCACATAAGTCTATATATATATATATATATATATATATATATATATATATATATATATATGTTTGTGACATAGTTAAATGAAAATTTATTATGGATTATAATTAATTTAAACTAAGTAAAAAAAAATAATTTGTTTTATAGAATTTGAGTCCTTTGCAAGGAATTATAATCAAATTTTATAAATTAGAGTAAAATTATATATCCCTATTAGTTATAATATAGTGAGTACATTAGAGAGGGAGTTTAATCTTTTACATGGAGGGGACATGTATAGATAGAAGATAGAAGATACTTTAGCACGGGGGATATATATTTACAGCCTTCCTATTGGTACTACACAAGCTGGGAAATGTTCCTTGAAACCATTAAAAATTCTAAATTTTCGTCTTCTCAAAGTTTCTAATCCTTCTTCACGGCGTGTCTCGTTGTGTGTGGTATCAAAAGAAAGCAGAATTACTGCCCTTTAATGTGTTTCAAACCGTATAAAAATATCTTTCTTGTGGTAAGAGCGATAGTCATTTGAAGAGATCTAGGTCGGATCGGCCGAGCTCGGCGCTGCCGCGAATCGGACAATAATTTACAAAACACTGACGCCTTTCACACGCTCTTTAATAGACCTATCGGATATTTTTTCATGCCAAAGTTATATAAAAGAAAAGACGATAAATAACACAACATTTTGATATGGTTTTTATTGAAAAAATATTATTAATGACGATAACACAACACTTTAAAAAAAGGGTAGATCTACGTTTTTCATGCCCGGCCGACCATTTTCCAGTCGGCTAACAGCTCAGTTTGGAATACCTACTCCCACTCTTGCACACGTTGACTCATGATTCCTGGGGATCATTGAGTACAACTTTATACCTTTACCTCAAGACTTAATGACGAGAAAAGGTGGACTTAAAGAAGTAATGAGGGGAATTAACGGAGGAATAAAGCGATTAATAAAACTATTAACTATGAAATACTATTATCATTGTTTTATCAATAGCCCAAAGGTACATATCCCACAGTAGTAGTAGTAGTAGTAGCAGCAGCAGCAGCAGCAGCAGCAGCAGTAGTAGTAGTAGTAGTAGTAGTTGTGGTGTGGTACTATAGCCGCAGCTGCAGCGGCAGTAGTACTAGTAGTAGCAGCAGCAGCAGTAGTGGTAGTAGCAGCAGCAGCTGCAGCAGCAGTTGTAGCAGCAGCAGTAGTAGCAGCAGCAGCAGCAGTAGTAGTAGTAGTAGCAGCAACAGTGGTAGTAGTAGCAGCAGCAACTGTGGTAGTAGTAGCAGCAGCAGTAGTAGTAGTTGTGGTGTTGTACTATACCCGCAGCTGCAGCGGTAGTAGTAGTAGTAGCAGCAGCAGCAGCAGCAGCAGTAGTAGTAGTAGTAGTAGTAGTAGTAGTAGTAGTAGTAGTAGTAGTAGTAGTAGTAGTAGTAGTAGTAGTAGTAGTAGTAGTAGCAGAAGCAGCAGTATTAGTACTAGTAGTAGAAGAAGAAGAAGTAGTTGTTGTAGTAGCAGCAGTAATGGTGATGGTGGTGGTCATAACTTAAGTATCTGCATTGAGTCTTAGTGACACATGTTCTAATATACACTGAAATAGCAACAGCAATTGGGTAGTCATAGTGCACGGCAAGTTCCAATTCTTTTTTTCTTGAATAAAATTCTCGGACATTCATGAAATTTACATCGTTCAATATTCTCAATGACGGTAAGCCTCCGTCTAAGAATAAAGTACAAATTAATATAATAATAAGGATTTTAAAAAAAAAATAAATAAAAAAGAAGAAGAATCAAAAGCGAAAAAAAAAAAGAGTGGAGATGAAATTTTGGTGTTGGAGTAGCTTCCCATCGTTGACGTGCCTGCCTGGCGGATGTAAACAAAATTGAAACTTTCCGTCGTAGTTTAGGCCCAGTAAAAGTGTAAATACTTTATTAAATGAAAATAACCTGAGTGGCTTGGAACTTGGCCGTCAGTGACGTACATTAACTCATATTTCTTAATCTAGACCTACTGAAAATCCAGATATAGACTGGACAAATTTCGATTCAATTAGATCTAGACTTTAAAACTTTTCTAGAATCTCTAGAATCTAGACTCTAGATCTAGATCTAGATCTAGATTTAGAGATTGAAATCGATCAGCAACACAACTTGATCATGGTTTGTGAAAAATGTGAGTTATCATTACAGAGCCTAAATGATCTAGATCTAGAATTACCAACTTTTCATAATTATTATGCTTCATTTTCTCTACCTCAAGATCTCACAATATACTCTGTCAATTTATATGCAAAATAAAAGGTAAATTTGTACCTGCACACCCGCTCTCTCCAGAGTGCTGTCTCTCTTTGTCTTTTTTTGGGTGCATGGACCTTGTGACCTCTGGCAAAAAGGAACCGTGACATGTATAAGTGGCACATTGAAAGTTGCTCCGTGGATTACGTAACTTTATCAAGGCATTATTTCATGGAATGTTAAAAAAAAAAAATAAATAAAAAATGAGGGGGGGAATGACCCCCCCCCTAAAAAAAAAAAGACAAAAGTGAAGCGACTTTCACTTAATAATACGATCGAATCAAGGTCAAGCTGAACCTGAAAGACAAGAAACAGCACAGAGTACAAAAAAAAATAATAAATACAGCTCTTACCTTTACTCCGTCTTGGCTGTAGACTTCAAACACCTCCGTATCACTATCTGCCTCTACTTCACTGTGGTTTTTTTTAGTGTCATTATTATGAAATTCAGCGATAACTTGAAAATAATCTAAAGAACACTCATCACAGGAAGCGATGACATCATGAAGAAAATAATAGAATTAGAAAGATCAAAACATATCCGATGGAAAGCGAAATGAGTAAAGACTGATTTGAAAAACAAAAGAGGCCAAGAAAGTGCGCTTTTATTTGCGCATGCGCATGGGTAACTATAAAGAAAGTAATACACATACGCGAAAGACAGAAGTAATTAACATGCAAAAAGGCACCTATCTCGAGCAAATCAGTACGCCAAAGTAGGTTAAGAGAGAAGAAATAATCCAACACATAAAGTCATATATCTCAAAAAATATTTTTTTGCAAAATCGAATAAAACTTTTTCAAATTTGGTATTCACAGCAACATTGAAATATAACAGAAAAACATCATTTTAAATGTCAATGCAAGACAGGTGTACAGGTTAAAAAAAAAACAACTGCATACAGCTTAAGTTCCAGGATCAATTTAGAAGCAAGGGTAACCGAAGATGCTTGAGAAATGTAAATAATATAAAACAGTCACCAGCTTGGACGCAAGGAAAATGAACTAAGTAAAAACAATTGTATATATGTTGACATAGAAGACATTTCACCTAAATGTCTCAGTCAGTAATATTACAAAAAATTATAAAAAAAATTTATATATGTAGGTGTACATTACTGTGTGAAAATGTGAATTAAGCTAAAGGAATATAGGTTTTGTCCAGGAGTAAAGTGAAGTGCAAAGAGGACCAAAAGAAATATACCTGGTAATCTCTGATTTATGCAAATACAGTGGAACACAATAAGATCAAACAAAGATCTCTTGAACTCATCCGTTTTCCCCTTCTGATTCTCTCTTTATTCCATTCTTATTTCTAGGTTTTTGTCGAATTAGTTTGAAGTTATATCATGTTTTCTTCGTGACAGACTGTGACTTCCCTCCCATTCGTAGATCTTAAATTTTGATCAAGTTCTTAACACAGCTGTTGTTATTCTTCAAACAAGCATACCTTACACTGTGTAGAAACAACTTATGGACAGGCAGCCTGGCCTTTTATCCTCAGTGGCTAGCGAGAGAGACACCCCCCCCCCTTTCCTGCCCCACCTTACTGTAGCTTAGTCCGATGCATAAGGCACCAGTTGTCTGTCTACGTCTATGCTATGTCTAGCTGTTGCTTAAACTTCAAAGAGGCCTACTATAACCTAGATTTGCTTGTTGAACTTGTACAAGTCATGGATAATGATGAAATCTGTCTGGGCCCACCCCTTGCTTATCTCAACCTCACCTAAGTACCTCCAGCTCAGGTAAAGCCCTGACCCTAAGAGAAGGGACGTAACTGCATACAAAAATAGATCTATACATTTAAAAAATATTGCAATCAAACAAAACAAGTTGAAATTATCAAATCAACTGTAAAAAAAAAAAATTAGAGGTCTTGACTTTTTAATATAACATGGTTTTTAACAGTAAACCAATTTTTCTAAGACTTCTCCTTCTCACTTCAGGGGCCGACTCCATCACCTTTTCAGTTTTTTCACCATCAGCATCCCACTTCACCACCATCTCAACATCACAATCTGACTCCTGATCTCATAAGGGCAATGGTCATTATTTTCATGCTGATTGTAGGGATAACCAAGCAGATAACCAAAATAAACGGTTTCTGTAGCATACCTGAGATGGTTCAAGTGATCATCCATCCTAATTCAAAGTTAAGATCTAGCCTTGGCCTTGAAATCGCCGAAAATCGTGGACAAAAATGGTCAATTTTGAAGCGCGTTTTTAGGTCTAAATTTAGTCTGAAAATTAAATTAAAATAACCAAAACAAAGTCTAAAGTGTCCTCTAAACGTAAATCAGGTTTGCACGAGATTTCCAGTAGCTATAAGGAAAGAAAGTAGACACCCAGTAAGTGAAAGAAAACGGGCGATGTAGGTACACAATATAGTGGTCCATACGGGCGACGACAGGTGATATATGTGAGGTTGAGTTAATCAATCAGCACAGGAGCGTGAAAAAAAGCTGGTGGACCGATCTCTTTATTGACGGTTATGACACCAGATAGTTCAAAAGGTAGTAAGGTGGACTGACTATAGTTAGCTCCGCATTCAATTCTTTGTCGGGTCTCTCTAGTCCTCTAGTGGGATTAGGCCTAGCTCTGCCTTGACTGATATCCCTTGTCTAGGTTAAAGATTATTCAGGAACAAGCATGGTTCATTGTGTTTGAACGTCGAATTTAGAGTGAATGTACTCCTAGTTAGAAAGAAATTTGTGACCGTGATCTGAACATAGACCTAGAATCTAGATCTAGCTTCAAGAGTTCGAGATCCGATAAGTGCCGGGGTTTGGAAATAAGGATTTACATAAAATGGGAATGACAGATCTGCTTGTTTGGAGGTATCTATCTTCCGTCTGCTATTTGAAATACTTAAAAAAAAAGTAGGGAAAATACGGCAAATCAGTACTATCCCTGATATACTCAGAATTTCACAGGAGAAGCCAAAAAGCAGGAAATCTCTATATGTTGTTAACAGACTTTAAGTTAAAAATATTCACGAAATTTCTCCCAAACGTTAATCTAAGGCCCTAAGTGCTAAACATGACAGTATTGTTCGAACACGGCTTTCTTGAACATAAAAAAAATTCTCCAAAAGAATTCCTCGAAGAACCTGTGCTCCACTGTAGCTACAAAATCAATTTTGTTCCCATTGCCTTGTAAACACTTTGAAAGACAAACAAAACAGTCACTTACTGACTTAGCCCAAGGGCAGCGCACTGCACAAGATGGAAATACATGCATATTAAATGGTGCTGTAAAAATCATGCAGGGTATCAATTTTTTTCAGTTTGGTCTTTATCTTGGTATTATTTTTCGAAAATCCATAAAAACCTTTGTATCATTCAATTAATAGGTTTTATATGCCCAGTTCTAAGAGTTATAGTTTCTTTTCAATAATAATTTTGGAACTTCTCAAGGTGAATTTTGCAGGCCTTATTTAAGTATCTAAATAATTTAATAAAGAACTTATAAATAAATAGTTCATATTGCCTATGAATTACTTTTTTTCACTATGCTTGAAACTGCAAAGTCATCTCTGGCATCTAGAAATTCATGATCTGCAGGTAGGACCAGGGAAAACTAGATATTTGATTGGCTAGGAGAAGAGAAGGAGGTTTATGAAAGTTCATATGAAATTGACATGAACAGCTTTATTGGTTCTTCGCTAGTAGAACGAAACGTTCTCCTCAACAGGGCCTGGAGGAGAGGCATTTCTGGTGTTTATTTTCCATGTAACTGGTTCTGTTTAAGTGTTTTTAAGTTTACGCATAATGGGCAACAGGAAAAAGATTTTACAAATCATTTATAAACAATTCTACACTGCCTCCTTCTTCCATAAAACTAATTCAGACATGCTCTGGTCCTGATTCAATCTTTACAAATGTGGTGATGGAACCAGAAATCTAGACCAAGATCCAACTTCAGTTGAGTTCAATTTACTTGGATTTATTATCATTTTTTTGTTTGTTTTTGCTTTAAATTGAAATTGAAATTTTTAAGTTAACACCAACCAAGTCTCCACAGCTAGATTCTAAGTCTGCTGCAGACTGAAGAATCTGATGGCTTGAATTGCCATATGATACATGATATTAATAACTATTTACAAAGATACAACATTTTTAAAATTTCAAACAATTCCCTGTTTTGTTGGTGGACATGATAAATATTGTGTTTGAAAGTTAAAAAATGTAGGTTTTATTTTTGTGGTTTTTCTCCCTTTTAACCCCTAAATGACTGTACTCGCCACTCTCTAAGTATGAACCCTCTATGGACCAAGGCTACCACTTGGTTTCTACCACTGAAGACCGGAGCGCCTACCACGCCCAGCTACCCAAGGTCGCTTTGCTGGTGTAGGTCTAGATCTGGGTCTAGTGTTTGTGATACTAACTGAAGTAGATGTATTAGATCTAGTTTCATCTTCACTACTAGATTCAGTACTAACCCGATTAGATTTAGGTTGAACAAGGTCAGGATCCTGATCACTGTCATCTAGATCTAGGTCTGAATCGTTGAAGGTTTCATCACTATCAGAATCCATCAGGATTTCATTGAGAACTTGGTTTCTTGTGAATTTCTTTGTCGTATTGGCCAAACAAACGCTAACAGAATGAAAACAAAACTCTACGAATCATAAAACAGGAAGTCTTTTTCATTGGTCACAATTTACACTAAACTTGGACGGGATAAAGTTATGGTTTACGGCTAGCGACAATACTCGTCTCTGGTCCTATCCGCACAGTGGTTCTCAAACGAGAATACTCGTCTCCGGTCCTATCCGCACAAAGGTTCTCAAACGAGAATACTCATCTCCGGTCACATATGAGTTAAAAAAACCATGCTAGAAAATCATATTGAAGCATTAACAAGAACGGCAGCTTGTCAATACAGATTGACAGCTGAGGTTTTGAAAGTTGGTGGGGGCAGTGTACAACCTAAGCATGCTGACTGCAATGTCTTCTGTGTAGGCAGTTCATTGAGTTTCTGATACAAGATTTGAACAATATTTTTATTTTTTTTTCTAATATCATTGCTTCTTTTTCTTGTTTTTTGTTTCTCTCTCACCCCCTTTTTTTCCTGTCTCAATCTTGTTTTGTTCCTGTGTTTGTCAGGTCAGAAGAAATTGGGCAAGGGGGTGATTACCCCGGATCCATGGAAGTCGGGAGCTCGAAACACAACAGGTGAGAGTTAAATGAAGGCTTTGTATCTCATCGTGCATTCCACTAAGCACACATGTGAGCTCACCATCTAGATTAAACCACATAGTCAAACCAATATGATGATCTGCATGGCTGTAAGCCTTGTTGTGGTTTAAGATTGTTGCTCTCACATTCTCTTAGTCTGCTAAGGATTGAAGACCATTTTTGTCTAGGCCATTTAAAAATCAAGATATCATGAAGATTTTTGTATTTTAATGTTACACACTCACTCTCTATTCATTTTGTTGTTTGTTTATTTCAATTTTTCACTTTCCAGAGGGCGGAGGGAGGAAAGTTGGGGAGAACAAGGCACTGACTGCAAAGAAAACAGGTGAATTCACATTTTAAGATAATTAAATCATGGATAAAAACCACTTTGAACATGCGGAAGTCTGGAGAAAAAAAAACCAAAATGGTAATTCCAAATAAAATGGTTGAAATCTGAAACAAGGCCATATATTTTAATTTTCTCACCAGAGGCTTGCAATTGCATAATCTTTTGTCTTCTGAACAGGACAAACAAAAGTAAAAGGTTGTGTAAAGTAAGTAAATGGTACGTGTAATCAAATGTGAAGCAGACTTTTCATGGTTTTTTGAGACTTAAACTTAAAGAAATTGAGGAAGAAAGAAATTACTATTAATACTGTTTTCAAGGTTGAGAAAAGTACTACAAGGTTATTGGTTTTTTTTTTTTCTATGTTTTCAAGCGATGGAGTTTCTTTTTTATTCCCCAGGTTTAATCCTTATCAGACCAGCTTTGAGAAATGTCGGATCTGTAAGACTAGTGTTCATCAGCCAGGCTCACACTACTGTCAGGGTAAGTCTACAAAATACCTGAATACTTTAATAATCAAACGAACTTACCAGTGATGTTTGATTGGGACTCCATCAACTCCATGAAGGAATGGGAGGGACAAACGAGAAGTCACGTGTTCTCAGGCTTTAACGTGGATATCACAGTGACAGACAAGACACAAAGGAAGGGACAAACATGAGGTGGGTATGAGCACAATACATGCGGCTGAGGGCGTTTGTCCCTCCCATTCCTTCATGGAGTCGATGGAGTCCCAATCAAACATTACTGGTAAGTTCGTTTGATTATTAAACTCCATCTCCCCCATTCCAGAATGGGATGGCCCAAACGAGATTTTAAAGGTCGTGTCTGTCACGTGATTAGAAGAAGAAAGGTCAAGCCTTGTTGGTGTGAAGATTGCTGTGGAGAGAGATAATCTAACGGGTTGATATAGTTAGTACCGCATGGCAGAAACGGCTTTCACTGTCCGCCATGATTGGACGTTTATAATACCAAGCAAAAGTACTGGATGACTTCCATCCAGCAAATTTGAGAATTGTGTCCATAGGAACATGTCGAAAATCCACAAGGCTAGTTGCTGCTGCTCTGGTTGAATGGGCTTTGAAGCGGACAGTGTCCACCCCTGACAGTCTCAAGACCTGTTTGGTCCATCTGCGAATAGTATCTCTAGAGACACCTTTGTGTGGCTTAGCACATTGTACGAAAAATTGATCTGATTGTCTCAATAGTTTAGTCCGCTTTAAATATTCTTTGATATAAAGAACAGGTCAAAGATCACTTGTCTATCTACAGGGTATGCACAGACAATTAGCTTGTCCTTTACATGGGCACCGGGTCGGCACGTTTTGAGTAATTGCCTCATATGAAAATACACTCGACTGTGTTTGACAGTCATATTTTTAATGCAGCAATGTGCATCATTAATTGACCACGTTGTCCAGTAGCTAGGAGCATTAACATGAGTAGTTTCATACTCAGTTGTGACAAGGACAAGGTGGCAGCAGGTGACCATGATTTTAGAAATGTGAGGACAACCTCTGGATTCCAGACAGATGACGGTGGCGGTAATTGTGGTCTCAGGTTGAATACTCCCCTCATGAATTTTCGTATAAGAGGGTGATTGCCTATGGTGTCCTTGTGAATATCTGACGCTAGAATACTTATGCTGGAGGCAGCAGATCTTGCAGAATTTAAGGCACTATAACCAAGACCTTTATCATAGAATGATTGTAAAAAGGCTAAGAAAGTGTGTGGGTTCATTGAAATGGGATCTTCATCCCGTTGACAACAAAAAAGTAGCCATTTTTGGAGGTGGCAAGCGTATTGTTTGCAAGATTTGCCGGATAAGCGGCAAGCTATCATCCTGGACTTGTTTAGATGGGATGTGGATGTGGGTGGTGAGGATGTTGCAAGACTTGTTTGGACCCGATTAATAAAATCGGTACATCGATCATGAGGGCTACAAGTTTGGGAAACCAAACTTGTGTTTTCCAACACGGAACTATAACGACACAATCTGCCTCGTCCACTTCTATCTTGTTTAAAACTCTTAAAATAATGCTGAAAGAAGGAAAAATATGCGCAAAGAAATGAGACCAAGAGAAAGAAAAAGCGTCTGTGCGCCAAGCTTCACTATCTTTTGTACCTAGACACATAGCACTGAATCTTTTCGGATTTTATTCTGCTCGCAAATAAATCCATGTCAAATGGACCATACAGCGCCTCTACTCCTACAGAATTCTGCGGCTAACAGACTCCATTCTGTCTCTAAACCTAGACACCGGCGGTTCCTTGGCTATCAGTCTCAATGTTATCTAAGCACCTGGCAGATGGCTAGCTGTAATCCAACTGTTGCGCCCGCAATGCACCGGCATCACCCAAAGTTCGCAAATTATTATATTACATGCCTTTTTTGTGCTACCTTGGTTATTGATACACATAAATGTGGTGGTATTATCGTGACAGTAAGTGAACGAAACAGTTTCTCTTGTTTGAAATGAAAGCTTCAATAGAAAGTGAGGCAGCCTTTTAAGTTTTAGACAGTTTTTATGTAATGACTGCTGGTCTTTAGACCCAGACTGCCTGTAACGACCCCATCGCTAATGCCATCCCAACCAGTATTGCTGGCATCAGTAGTTATGGTAATAGCGGGTAGATGTGGTGAAAGCAGAACAGGGTATTTTTTGGCGTTGTTTATCCACTATGATATGTCTTCGCGAATTTCGGCCGTAATGAAAATTAGACTGTCATAATCACCCGAGACCTGTTTGAGGGAGGCAGTCTTTTGGATTTCTAAACGTTTGCAAAACACTACCATATCTATTACCTGGTGTCAAAGCATTGAATTTTCTTATAAGTTCTGCGACTACTCGCAAGGAAATGCTGTTCTGCTTGAGCACTGCATCTAACCGAGCCATCATTATTTGTACGTTTTGTTCTCTTAACGTTGCTAAGAAAGGTTTTGTTAGCTTTGTGAAAATTCGAGGTGAATCTTTATAGCCCATTACTAAACTTGTAAACTCGTAAATTTGATCTCTGTGAATGAATTGAAAATATTTACAAGCTGGTGGAGATAAAGGAATCGTGTAAAAAGCGTCTTGCAGGTCTATGGATGTGAAAAAAAAAACACCCCCTCTTTATAGGGAGAATTGCATCTTTGATTGTGTCCATCTTAAAGTGAGTGTGTGCGACAAAGTCGTTAAAATGTTTCAAGTTTATTATCGCTCTATAGGAACCGTTCTAGTTCCTCCTCAGTT
>JAWDGP010004521.1:0-2500 GCA_033675545.1 Elysia crispata
TCTCTCTCTTACTGTTCTATACAACTTGATATATTTTATTGAAGCCTCTGTCCATGTTTTAATATAGCTCACTGTATCTCTATACCTCTGTCTCAAGATTTCATTCTATTTGCGGGTTTTATCTTTTACACGCTCTCTCTTTCTCTCTCTCTCTCTCTCTCTCTCTCTCTTGCTTTTTTTCTTTCTTTGTCTCTATCTCCCTATCTCTTTCTTCCTCTCTCTTCTCTGTGCCTCTTTCTCTCTTTTCAGAATATTTTTTGTAACCTTTGTGTCGGCATTTAAATCAGTATATCAATGCGTCTTCCATTTTAACTATATTCATTGCTCGTCTTTTATTTTCTTATGTGTCGGCCGAAATGACTGTGTTTCAATTTCCTCACTGATTCTGTCTGCTTTTTCTCTTGCTATATGTGTAGATACTGTGGAACAAAAATTAATAAAAAAAGATCCATTATATGGGTATCAATGAACTCAACATTTTAATACTTATATACCCCTACTTCACGCCACCATCCCTATGGCAAAATCTCTGGAGTACATAATAGGAATTACTTTGCCTCGAGCAGCTTAATATCTTTTGAATAAAATCATGCTTGAGATCATTATTTTTATGCTCTCTATGTACTACTCTTTTCCGTACCTGGCGTTCCATTTCTTTCTTTTTTTACGGGTTAATTTTCTCCCACGCTCTCTCAATCTCTCTCACGCGCTGCTTTTATTTCTTTCTCCTCTCTACCTCTCTCTCTATCTCTCTCTCTATCTGAATCTCTCTCTCTCTCTCTATCTCTCTCACTTGCTGTGTCATTTCTTTCTCCTCTCTACCTCTCTCTTTCCTCTCTATCTAACTCTCTCTTTGTCTTCTATCTAATGCGGCACCTTGCCTCTTTCTTTCATTATAGATTTTTACTTTGTCAATCTGTCTATCTCACTGCGTTTCGCTCTCTCTCTCTCTATCTCTCTCTTTCTCTCTCTCTCTCTCTCTCTCTCTCTCTCTCTCTCTCTCTTATGTGTGCCTCTAGTTTGTTGTCTCATCTTAATCAGTATATCAATCTCTCCTTTATATTTCTCTCTCTCTCTATTTTCTTGAGTTGTCATTAATTTTTCTACAAAAATTTTAAAGAGTTCATGCGCTTGATATATGATTTAACTCGTGTCCTTTTTCTTTTTTCTCTTCAAGGTTTTCCTGTTTCACACTTCGTCTCCTTCATCAGTATCTGTCCCTCTTACCTCGGTCTCCTATATCTCTGTCTGTATGTCTGTCTCTATCTGTTTGTCTCTCCCTCTCTCTCTCTCTCTCTCTCACTCTCTCACTTCCCATACATTCTTTCTGTCTCTGTCTATTCCAGTCTATAATTCACTATTTCTTTCTTACCAAGTGGGACTTTGCCTTTCTTTCTTTTTTTGTTCGTTCTTTTCTGATCACTATTTCTCTCTCTCTCTCTCTCTCTCTCTCTCTCTCTCCCTCACCCCCCCCCACCCCCAACTCTGATCTATGAACTGTGATATTTCTATTTTGTTTATGCCTTCAGTCTATGCTTCAACACAAAACTTTCTCTTTACCTTGTGACCCTATTTCTTTCTGTTTTCTTTCTTTATTTATTTTTTTGCCTTCTGACATTTCTCATTCAGGTCCCCCTCTCCCCCCCCCTCTCTCTCTCTCTGTCTTTGTTCTATCTGTTACGAATATTTTTTGTAAAAGCTTTGTCCGCATCTAAATCAGTATATTCATTCGCCTTCCTTTGTAACTGCGTGTCGCTATTTCTTCTACTTCGTTCTTGTTATTCCTCTTCTGTTTTCTCTCTCTCTCCTTCACCCCCCCCCCTCTCTCTCTCTCTCTCTCTTTCCTTCTCTCACTGGTCTATAAAACTTGATATATTTCGTTTAAGCCTCTGTACATGTTTATATATAGCTCACTGTATCTCTATACCTGTGTCTCTCTATTTCTTTCTATTTGCGGGTTTTATCCTTTACAGGCTCTCTCTCTCTCTTGCTGTCTTTCTTTCTTTGTCTCTATCTCCCTATCTCTTTCTTCCTCTCTCTTCTGTGTGCCTCTTCTCTCTTTTCTGAAGATTTTTTGTAAACCTTGTGTCTGCATCTAAATCAGTATATGAATCCGTCTTTCATTGTAACTATATTCCTTGCTGTTTTTATATGTTCTATTTCATACACATTGAAGGTGTTGGATAGATAAAATCTGTCAAGTAGTCTTTTTCTCCATCTGGAGTTCCTTTGTTTGAAAGTATGTGATCTGTTTTCACCCTTTATTTGATCCAATGTTGTTGTAAGATCTAGTGTTTCTACAGTATTTTTCATTTCAGCTGCGTCCTTGTCTCTGTCACCATGTTCGTTATTGAAATCTTCCTCCCATATGATTGGGTGCTTTTGTTTATTCATGTGTGTGGTATGGTTTAGAAGTTTTTCAAAGTATGATCTCTGCTGTTTTGTCTTTTGGAGAGGGCTGTATGTATTAATAATGAGGTAATTGCCATTTTCCTTGTTT
>JAWDGP010004521.1:7500-32689 GCA_033675545.1 Elysia crispata
CCTTTCACGGAACCCATCTGTTATGGGGTTATTGGTTGGGTTTGTTCTTATTGGACTTTATTTTCATCCCTTGTCTTTTTTTCTGATGCATCGGCCTGCAAATAGTGTCCCCAGTTTCTCTTGTAACAGCCTGTGGGTGCTTCGGTGGGGTATTGGGGTCCATGTGGTGGGTATAAATGAGCCCAACTAATTGATACTTTTATGCCTCTTTTCCCGCCAGCATCCCTTGTGGCTACAACTAGCCTACATTATATGAATCACTTTGCCCGAACAGTTTCTTGTCTTTGTAAATCATGATTGAGATCGTTATATTAAATTTGTTTGATGGTTTTTCTTCTTATACCATAAACATCAATGCGTATTAAACAACATTATTGATTAATTAAATATGATTTACGATACAGGCATACGATTGAGACGCATTTTGTATCTTTTTTCTTTTAAATACTTTTTATAGATCAGTGGTTAATTTTTGTACACGTATGTAAGAGAGTTAATGCTCTTGATAAATAATTAATTCGTGGGCTTTTTCTTTTTTCTCCTCCAGGTTTTCTCTTTCACACTTTGTCTCCTTCATCAGTGTTTGTCACTCTTACCTCGTCCTCCTACATCTCTGTCTGTCTGTCTGTATATGTGCCTCTTCTTTCGCTCCCTCTCACTCCCTGCCCCGCCCTCTCTCTCTCTCTCTCTCTCTCTCTCTCTCTCTCTCTCTCTCTCTCTCTCTCTCTACTGTGTGCCTCTTCTCTCTCTATTAAGAATTTTTTTTACTAAACCCTGTGTATTCATCAAAATCAGTATATTAATCAGTGTCCCTTTCTAACTGTATGTCGCCATTTCTTCTATTTCTTTTACATCAGCGTTTTATTAATTCATTGCTCGTCTTATAATTATTTTCTTATGTGTCGGCCGACATGATCGTGTTTCAATCTATATGATTCTGTCTCTGCTTTTTCTCTTTGCTATATAGTGGGTCCTTTGTGCGAGGATAAAGGTGAGGCAGGGGGGAGCTAAACCTGGAGTAGATAATACGAATCGCTTTGCCCAAACAGTTTTATGTCTTTGAATAAAATCATGAATGAGATCATTTTTTTTCAATTTGTCTGTTAGTTTTTCTACTTGAGTAAAAAGATCAAGGATTGTAAAGAGTCTCCTCTTTCACACCAGCTGTCGCTCTGTAACTCTATCTCTCTTACTCTCTCTTTCTTTCTCTCTTGTTGTGTCTATCTCTCCCGCAATCTTACTTTCTCTATCACACAATCTTTTTCTTCACATTTATTTTCTCATTTTCAATACAGTGTTCTATATTACCGTATCTGTCTATGTCAATTTATAACTCACAATTCATATGTAACTGTGTGGGACAATTTCTTTATTGTATTTCTAGTTCTCCATCTTCGATTTCTCTCTCTTCTCCCCCACCCCACCACCCGCCTTTCTCCCTCTCTCTCTCTCTCTCTCTCTCTCTCTCTCTCTCTCTCTCTCTCTCTCTCTCTCTCTCTCTCTCTCTCACACACATGATCTATCTTTTTGTGTTTGTATACTTCACTCTTTCTCTATACCCGAGTTACCTTATTTCTTACTTTTTTCCACTTTATGGCCCTTAGCACGCCCTCTCTCTCTCTCTCTCTCTCTCTCTCTCTCTCTCTCTCTCTCTCTCTCTCTCTCTCTCTCTCATGATCTATCAATTTGACTGTATACAGTTCACTCTTTCAGTTTTCCCGAGCGACCTTATTTCTTTCTTTCTTTTTTTTTTTTCACTTTATTTCCCTTAATACGCTCGAACTCTCTGTCTGTTTTTCTGTCTGTTTCTCTCTCAGTCTGTCCCCCCTCTCTCTCTCTCTCTCTCTCTCTCTCTCTCTCTCTCTCTCTCTCTCTCTCTCTCTCTCTCTCTCTCTCTCTCTCTCTCTCTCTCTCTCTCTCTCTCTCTCTCTCTCTCTCTCTCTCTCTCTCTCTCTCTCTCTCTCTCTCTCTCTCTCTCTCTCTCTTTCCTGTGTGCCTCTTCTCTCTCTATTATGAATTTTGTAAACCTTGTGTCTACATCACAATCAGTATAATAGTCCGTGTTCCTTTCTAACTATGTGTGGCTTTTTCTTTTATTTCTTTCTGATCAGCGTCTTATTAATTCATTGCTCGTCTTATATTTTCTTATGCGTCGGCCGACATGATTGTGTTTCAATCTCTACGATTCTATCTCTACTGCTTTTTTTTCTTAGTTATATTTGGGGTTTTTTGGAGGAAGATAAAAAAGAAGGGGGGGCTAAACCTGGACTAGATTTCACGAATCACTTTGCCCGAACAGTTTAATGTCTTTGAATAAAATCATGATTGAGATCATTATTTTAAATTTGTCTAATAGTTTTTCTACTTGAGTAAAAAGATCTATGTGTATTCAACAACTTTATCTTTAAAAACTTAATACATCTTATGACACAGGCATACGAAAAAGAAGCATTTTTTATGTTTTTCCTTTTAATAATTTTTATACATGAGTTGTCGTTAATTTTCTACACGGATTGTAAAGAGTTGATGCGCTTCATAAATGACTTACTCGTGTGCTTTTTCTTTCCTCTCTTCCAGGTTTTCCTCTTTCAGACTTTGTCTCCTTCATCAGTATCTCTCCCTGTTACCTCGTCGTCTTACCTCTCTGTCTGTCTGTCTGCATGTCTGTCTGTCTTTGTCTGTCTGTCTGTTTGTCTGTCTGTCTTTGTCTGTATGTCTGTCTGTCTCTCTCTTTCTCTCTATCTCTCTCTATCTATCTATTTCTCTCACTTCCGATATATTTTTTGTTCTTTCTGTCTCTGTCTATTTCGGTCTATAATTCAGTATTTCTATCTTACCCAGAGGGACTATTTCTTTCTGTCTTTTTTGGTTCGACCTCTTCCGATCTCTCCTTCTCTCTCTCTCTCTCTCTCTCTCTCTCTCTCTCTCTCTCTCTCTCTCTCTCTCTCTCTCTCTCTCTCTCTCTCTGTTCTACCTGTTACGAATATTTTTTTGTAAACATTGTATCCGGATCTAAATCAGTATATTAATCCGTCTTCCTTTGTAACTGCGTGTCGATATTTCTTCTATTTCGTTCTTGTTATTCCTCTTTTGTTTTCTCTCTCTCCTTCACTCTCTCTCTCTCTCTCTCTCTCTCTCTCTCTCTCTCTCTCTCTCTCTCTCTCTCTCTCTTACTGTTCTATAAAACCTAATATATTTTGTTTAAGCCTCTGTCCATGTTTATATATAACTCACTGTATCTCTATACCTGTGTCTCACGATTTCTTTCTATTTGCGGGTTTTATCCTTTACACGCTCTCTCTCTCTCTCTCTCTCTCTCTCTCTCTCTCTCTCTCTCTCTCTCTCTCTTTCTTTCTTTGTCTCTATCTCCCTATCTCTATCTCCCTATCTCTTTCTTCCTCTCTCTTCTGTGTGCCTCTTCTCTCTTTTCTGAATATTTTTTTTAAAACCTTGTGTCGGCTTGTAAATCAGTGTATTAATCCGTCTTCCATTATAACTATGTTCATTGATTGTCTTTTATTTTCTTATGCGTCGGCCGACATGATTGTGTTTCAATCTCTATGATTCTGTTTCTGCTTTCTTTTTTTTTTTGCTACATGGTAGACACTTTAGGCAATATAAAAGAAATGGTCTATTATATGGGTACTCAACATTTCGATACTTATATACCTCTTTTTCACACAACCATCCCAATAGCTAAACTTGGAGTACATAATAGGAATTATTTTCCCCGAACAGTTTATTGTCTTTAAATAAAATTTTGTTTGAGATCATTTTTTTCTAATGCTTCTGCTTTATCTGTATATATCACACTCAACACTACAACAAAAAAAAAAAAAAATTCCCATTATAAAGTTATCAATGAACTTAACATTTCAATACTTATATACCTCTTTTTCAAACCACCATCCCAATGGCCTAACTTGCAGTGCAAAATAGGAATTAATCTGCCCGAACAGTTTTATGTCTTTAAATAAAATCATGTTTGAGATAATTTTTTGTTATGCTTCTGTCTATGTGTGTATCTAGCTAACTCTTTTTCCGTACCTGAGTGTCCATATTTCTTTCTTTTTGTGGGTTAATTCCCTTCCACGCTCTCTCAATCTCTCTCACTCACTATGTCATTTCTTTTCTCCCTCTCTACCTCTCTCTCTCTCTCTCTCTCTCTCTCTCTCTCTCTCTCTCTATCTTTCTATCTATCGGCACGCCTTTGCCTATTTTCTATAATTATGGATTTTTTTTTTCTTTTGTAATAGATGTGTCCATGGTATTTTATTTATCATTCTGTCTCTGTAAATATATGTCGCTATTTTTTCCTTCTATTTCAGATTATTCTTCTTGTAAACTATCATTCCTTCTGTCTCCCTCTGTCTATCTTTTACTTTTCCACTCTGTCTACCTCACTGCGTTTCGCTCTCTCTCTCTCTCTCTCTCTCTCTCTCTCTCTCTCTCTCTCTCTCTCTCTCTCTCTCTCTCTCTTCTGTGTGCTTCTAGTCCATTTTTTGAATATATATTTTTTTTAAACTTTGTTGTCTTATCTTAATCAGTATATCAATCAGTATTCCTCAGTAACTTTGTGTCGTCTTTTCTTCTATCTTATTTTGATATTTCTTCCTCTTTCGTCCTCACTTCTGTTTGTCTAATTGTCTGTCTGTCAGTCTCTCTCTCTCTCTTTCTCTCTCACTCCCGACCTTTGATCTATGAATTTTGATATTATTATTTTATTAATTCGTCTGTCTATGTTTGTATCAAACCCACCCTTTCTCTAAAGCTTTGTGACCCTAAATCTTTCTTTTTTATTTCTTTTCCTTCTGAACGCTCGCTCTCTCCCTCTTTGTCTCTCTCTCTCTCTCTCTCTCTCTCTCTCTCTCTCTCTCTCTCTCTCTCTCTCTCTCTCTCTTCTCTACTGTGTGCCTTTTCTCCTCTCCCTTTATCTCTTTCTCTATCTCGCTCCCTCTGTCTCTCTCTCTCTCTCTCTCTCTCTCTCTCTCTCTCTCTCTCTCTCTCTCTCTCTCTCTCTCTCTCTCCCTCATGAATTTTTGTTGGAAACCTTGTGTCTGCATTCCTTTCTAACTGTGTGCCGCTATTTCTTGTATTTCTTTCTCATTAACGTTCTTTAAGTCATTGCTCGTTTTATATTTTCTTATGCGTCGGCCGACATGACTGTATTCTGCCCCTGTTTTTTCTTTTGCTATATGGTAGTGCTTTGGAACAAAATGAAAACAAAAAAATGAAGGGTCCATGAAATAGGTATAGATGAACTCAACATTTTAATACTTTTATACCTCTTTTTCCCGCCACCATCCCAATGGCTAAACCTGGAGCACATAATACGAATTACTTTCCCCGAACAGTTTATTGTCTTTGAATAAAATTATGTTTAAGATCATTTTTTAATGCTTCTGTCTATATCTGTACATGGTTCACTCTTTTTCCGTACCTGTGTGTCCCCATTTTCTTCTTTTAACGGGTTAATTCCCTTCCACGCTCTCTCAATCTCTCATACTCGCTCGCTGTCATTTCTTCTCTCTCTCTCTCTCTCTCTCTCTCTCTCTCTCTCTCTCACTCTATCTATCTATCTATCTATCTGTTTATCTATCTATCCGCATTCCTTTGCCTCTTTTATATGGTTATCGAATTTTTTGTTTTGTGTTTTTGTCTCATTTCTAATAGATGTGTCCATGGTAGTTTATTAATCTTTATTTCGCTCTAAATATGTGTCGCTATTTTTTTCTTCTATTTCTGATTATTTTTCTTCTAAACTATCATTCGTTCTGTCTCCCTCTGTTTCTCGTTTTTTTTTTTTCACGCTGTCTACCTCACTCATTATGCCTCTTTCTCTCTCTCTCCATCTCTCTCTCTCTCTCTCTCTCTCTCTCTCTCTCTCTCTATTTCTTTCTCTCTATCTATCTCTTTCTCTCTTTTTTTTTCTTCTTCTTCTTCTTCTTTTTCTTCTTCTTCTTCTTCTTCTTCTTCTTCTTCTTCTTCTTCTTCTTCTTCTTCTTCTTCTTCTTCTTCTTCTTCTTCGCTCTCTCAATGGTTCTTTATTCTTTACAAATGTTTTTAATTCTTTCTTTCTTTCTTTCTTTTTTTTCATGTTATTTCTCTCTCTAATTTTTAAAATAATCATGCGCCAAAGTATACGCTCTGCCGATGGGTTGGTTTGGTCTTCCCTTTCTTTATAAACAGTTGTTTCTGCTGATGTTTCTGTATTACTGTATTTTCAATCCTGTTTCGAAAATAGTCGTTTTCATCTGTCTGGTCTTTCAACTAATAGTTCCCCCAAAATCTTGATCGTTACATCTCTATTGTTATCAGTGTCTTTGCTCTACGCTACTGCTCTACTTCAAGGTAGGTTTTTCTCACAAAATTTTACATGCAATCTTTTATATGATTGCAAATTATACTATGTTGGATGTCTTGCGAACTTGTTATTAAAACTTTTTTTTATTTTTTATTTTTTTTTTACTTCATTCCTGTTCTTTTTCCTATTGGATGACCCGATTGGTTAGATTTTGTAGTGGGTTCGTTGGTTTCATTCTATTTTATTTGTATTTTAATTGTTTGTCTGTTAATCTTTTGATGCGTCGGCCGACATGTTCTTCAGCCTCTGTCTCTCCTTGTCTCTCTGTCTCTGTCTGTGTCTCTCTCTTTCTCTCTCTCTCTCTCTCTCTCTCTCTCTCTCTCTCTCTTTCATTTAAGGATACTGACTGTATAATGAATCTTTATATATATATATATATATATATATATATATATATATATATATATTTCCTTTCGTTACATCTTTATTCTATCTCTAATTCTTTAATGAACATGCGTCAATGTGCACGCTCTGTCCATGCCTATGACTGGTCTTCCACTTTTTAAACCATGTTCTCTGCTGATGTTTCTGTATTCTGTGGTTTTCTAACCTCTACCGAAATTAGTCGTTTTTATCTTTCTTGTCTTTGAATTAATATTTACCAGTTATCCTTCACCGTTACAACCTTATTGTCATCAGTTTCCTTGCTTTACGATACTGCTCTAATTGGAAGCCAAATTTTCTCGCGAAACCTTACATGGAACATATATGTTATATGGTTATAAATTATACTATTTTGGATGTCTTTCGAACATCAGCTTTTTATTAGTATTTTCATCGCTTGTCTTTTAATCTTTTGATGTGTCGGAGAGAGATGAAGACTAATAAACTTCCATCGAAACGTCTAGTAAAAATTGTAAAAAAATTGTTTCGACAATGAAAGAACAAAATCAAACAAAAGAGACATAGATTGAAAATGAGGGGGCAGGGAGAGAGGAAATCAAAGAGGAAGTACCAGAATTAGTTACAGAGTAAGACTGATTAATAGGCTGGTTCAGAAATGGACAAACAGATAAAAAAAAGTATTAAAAAATGAGAGGAGACGAGAGAAAAAGACACAGTGAACGAGCGAGAGAGAGGGAGAGAGAGTGTGAAAATGTTTCTGTGTGTGAGAGAGAGAGAGAGAGAGAGAGAGAGCGACATGGAGAAACTGCGACAAGCGAGAGAGAGAGAGAGAGAGAGAGAGAGAGAGAGAGAGAGAGAGAGAGAGAGAGAGAGAGAGAGAGAGAGAGAGAGAGAGAGAGAGAGAGAGAGAGAGAGAGAGAGAGAGAGAGATTGAGAGAGCGCGTAAAGGAAAAAAACCCGAAAAAAAGAAAGAAATAGTATCGCAAATTGTATTTAATTTAATAACAGACTATGTATAAATAAGGTCATCCACTGTTCCATTTGTCCATCAGTTTAAATTCAAAATAAGCAATGCTCCATGTCTGTGCCAGTTGCAGTAGTTTAACAGGAGACTTAGTAGACCTGCCAGGGTTCTGGAGAAACTTCTGAAGTGCATATAATGTGGTGAGTACGAAGGTTATGGTGGTATATCGAATAGATTTCAAGATGCTTGTCAAAACACCTCATTCAGTATTTTTGGGTCCAAGTTCCAGTGTGATCAACACAGCACTAAGTTTTAGCCCGCACACATCATCTTCAGAACTGTCTTAATAGAAAAGATCGCAAAAATTGCACAAAACGGTTGTAAATTATCAACTGCATTATCCCTTTAGCACATAATAATCATTAACAAGGAGGGGAGCAATATAGAAAAAAACACAAATTATTGTGAAACAATAAAACTAATAATAATAATAATTATAAAAAAATACTACTACTACTACTACTACTACTACTACTACTACTACTACTACTACTACTACTACTACTACTACTACTACTACTACTACTACTACTACTACTACTACTACTACTACTACTACTATTACTACTACTGCTCCTGCTGCTGCTGCTGCTGCTTCTGCTGCTGCTTCTGCCGTTGCTGCTATTGCTGCTGCTTCTGCTGCTGCTACTACTACTACTACTACTAATACTACTACTACAACTACTACTACTCCTACTACTCCTACTACTCCTACTACTACTACTGCTACCACTACTGCTACTACTATTGAGACTACTACTACTACTACTACTACTACTACTACTACTACTACTACTACTACTACTACTACTACTACTACTACTACTACTACTACTACTACTACTACTACTACTACTACTACTACTACTACTACTACTACTACTACTACTACTACTACTACTACAACAACAACAACAACAACAACAACAACAACAATAATAATAATAATAATAATAATAATAATAATAATAATAATAATAATAATAATAATAATAATAATAATAATAATAATAATAATAATAATAATAATAATAATAATAATAATAATAATAATAATAATAATAATAATAATAATAATAATAATAATAATAATAATAATAATAATAATAATAATAATAATAATAATAATAATAATAATAATAATAATAATAATAATAATAATAATAATAATAATAATAATAATAATAATAATAATAATAATAATAATAATAATAATAATAATAATAATAATAATAATAATAATAATAATAATAATAATAGAGAGTTGGTCGAGACGTCATAAGTACAGGCCAGGCCACCGAATCAAACAAACTTCTGCATAAAAAGGGTGCTTAGAGGGATCTACTTTTTTAAAATTTTGAAGCATAGTTTAAAAAGCAAAGCAGTCACTCAACACCAGTGAATTTGTTTACAGCATGAAAGAACTACTGAGTACAAATCAGGCTGTCTCGCACCCTCGCTAGGATATTGGCAAGTGAGAAAAGTTGTGTTATTCAGCTTTTCCAACTAAATGTCTATTTTTGGCTGTCTGGAAGCGTTTTCGCGAGTTGCCCTTCACAAAATTATAAAAAAATGTGTTTGCTCCCTGATTCAACTTTTCGTTGTCATTTTCAGATTCTCTTCCCAACCATAACATCTTTTATCAAGCCTAAAAAAGACAAGTGTTTTTGTCTCAAGAGAAACTGAAAATTCACACTCTGTATTTGGCATATTGCCAAGCCCCTTTGTTCTGTTTTTCTCACTGAGAAACGTCCTACATCACTGTTATTGAGAGAGGAGAAAAAGAAAAAAGGAATAAAAGAAAGAAAACTAAAACAGTTCGAGAGAAGATATGTGTGAAAAGACGACCCTTACACGTAAGAATAGCTAAACCAGATGTGGGACCATCTGGATTACGTCTCTCCTTCCACCCCCTCCCCCTTTTCCCGCCCTCCCTTCTGCGTCATACTCCAGTAATCTCCATTTCCACTCAACTGACAATCATTCCTCTCCGCATAGTTCCTTTATCGTCTTTTACTTTGTTCTCCCTCCCGCCCTCCCTTCTGCGTCATACTCCAGTAATCTCCATTTCCACTCAACTGACAATCATTCCTCTCCGCATAGTTCCTTAATCGTCTTTTACTTTGTTCTCCCTCCCGCCCTCCCTTCTGCGTCATACTCCAGTAATCTCCATTTCCACTCAACTGACAATCATTCCTCTCCGCATAGTTCCTTTATCGTCTTTTACTTTGTTCTCCCTCCCGCCCTCCCTACTGCGTCATACTCCAGTAATCTCCATTTCCACTCAACTGACAATCATTCCTCTCCGCATAGTTCCTTTATCGTCTTTTACTTTGTTCCCCCAATTTTTTTCAAATTGCTTTTCCTTTTTTTATATCAGAAGCCAATAACAACATTTTCCCCTCTTTTATCCCTCTTTTTTCTTCCACTTTTCCTTGAAAGCTTTTTTAAATCCCCAGCTGTCCATCACCATTCCCTTTCCACTTTATGGATTCAACTCAACTTAATTTCGTACATATAATGTGTATATATATATTAATACAATTGGATCTATATACCTTTCTCAAAAACGCTTTACAGATATGTCTATCCATCTATTTATTTTCGTTACCATCCCTTCTCCCTCTCTCTCTCTCTCCCTCTAAAAGCAAAACGTACTATGAGTATGAGCGTCTTATGCTCTCTGTCAATAATTTTAGGAACAAACGAACTTCATGCATAGAAACCAAAGACCAATTTACAAACCCTTCCCTCATTGAATGATCTAGGTAAAAATATTTGGACAAGTTACCGGGAACCTTGTGTAATTTAAATGCATCTGTGAGTAGAATTCTCAGCCACAATCGTAGATTCATGTCTGGTTTTCAGCATTTGTTCAGTCCACAGCTTCAAAATATTTTCAGACTCAAACAGAATGCTACACGAGAACGATATCAGTTTCGTGTTGAGGTTTTGTACACCTTTCTAGTTCATGTAGATTTTATTATTTAACCAATTTCCTACCTGCTTTTAACATTGAATAGTCTTTTAGATAATCATCTTTGTGTTATGATTTTATTGCAAATATTTTAAATTCTCTCTCCCACTCTAAGTTCTCTATCTCACTCTCTTTTTCTTCACCTCTTTACTCTCACTTCCGATATATATATATATATATATATATATATATATATATATATATATATATATATTATATTTCCGTATCGGTCTATTGAAATATCTTTCTGTCATTTTTTAAATCAATATACGAATTATTCCTCTGTAATTGCTTGTCGCTATTTCTTCCATCTCTATCTGGTTCTTCCTCATTTCCCCTCTCCCACCTCTCTCTCTATCTCTCTCTCTCTCTATCTCTATCTCTTTATATATATATATATATATATATATATATATATATATATATATATCTGTCTTTCTTTTTTTTTTCTCTATCTTGTCATTTTCGAATTATTTTTATCTTTATTAGCTGTGTCCATGGCAGTTTATTATTCTTTCTTTTTTCTAACTATGTGTCGCTATTTCTTTCTTATATTTCTGATTCTTCATCTTCCACACTGTATCTCTTTCTCTCTCTCTCTCTCTGTTTCATCTTTTTGATCCTATCTCTACTTCACTCTCATTCGCCTCCTCTCTGTCTCTCACATTCTGCCTGTCTGTCTGTCTGTCTGTCTGTCTGTCTGTCTGTCTGTCTGTCTGTCTGTCTGTCTGTCTCTCTCTCTCTCTCTCTCTCTCTCTCTCTCTCTCTCTCTCTCTCTCTTATGATCTGTCAATTTGTCCGTATATAGTTCATTCTTTCTCTATACCCGAGAGACTTTATTTCTTTCTTTCTTTTTCACTTTATTTCCCTTAATACGCTAGCTCTCTCTCTCTGTCTCTCTCTCTTTCTTTCTCTCTCTCTCTGTATCTGTGTCTCTCCCTCTCTCTTTTTCTCCTGCTCCATCGCTCTTTACTTTTTCTTTTCTTTGCGATTCTTTCTTTTTCAGGGTTATGTCCATTCCAAACCCTCTCAGTCGGTCTAAATCTCTCTCTTTCTCCCTCTTTCTAATTCAGCCTATTAATCAATCTTCCTCTGTAAGTGTGTATCGCTATTTTTACCATTTTTTTTACTGTTCTTCCTTTTTCAAAGTCTATCTCTTTCTCTCCTCCTCCTCCTCTCTCTCTCTCTATCCTAATATCCGTCTACCTATCTCTATATCTGTCTCTCTTTTTTGTTCCTCTATCTTTTCATTTTCAATATTTTTTTTTGCTATTAGATGTGTCCATGGCAGTTAATTAGTCTTTCGTACTTTCTAACTATTAGTGGCTCTTTCTTTCTTCTATTTCCGATTCTTCATCTTTCACACTATCTCTCCTTCCGTCTCCCTCTGTTTCATCTTTTTGATCCTCTCTCTACTTCATTCCCATTTGCTTTCTCTCTCTCTCTCTCTCTCTCTCTCTCTCTCTCTCTCTCTCTGTCTCTGTCTCTTTCTCCCCCCCTATCTCTCTCCCTCTCTCTCTTTCTGTTCATCATTCTGACCTTATGATAAATCTTTATAAAATATATATCTTTTCTTTTGTTACATGTTTATTCTATCTCTAATTCTTTATTGAACATGCGTCAATGTACACGCTCTGTCTATACCTGTGACTGGTCTTCCCTTTTTTTAAACCACTGTTCTCTGCTGATGTTTCCAACCTTTGCGAAAAGTAGTCGTTTTTTTCTTTCTTGTCTTTGAATCAATATTTACCAGCGTTCCTTTACCGTTACAACCTCATTGTCACCAGTTTCCTTGGTTTGCATTACCGCTCTAATTGGAAGCCTGTTTTCCTCGCGAATCCTTACATGGAACCCATCTGTTATATATTTATACATTTTACTAAGTTGGTTGTCTTTCGAACATCGGCTTTTTATTAGCATTTTCATTAGTCGTCTTTTTTTGTCTTATGCGTCGACAAACAATGTATTTTATCTCCATGATTGTGTCTCTAATTTTTATCTTTTGTAACGAAAAAAAAAGGTCCATTACAGGCGCATCAATGACTCTAAGAAATGAATATTTTTAAACCTTTTCCCATTACAACCCCAATAACTACAACTGAATCACTTTTCTCGAACAGTTTATTGGGTCTCTCTCTCTCTCTCTCTCTCTCTCTCTCTCTCTCTCTCTCTCTCTCTCTCTCTCTCTTCTTCTTCTTCTTCTTCTTCTTCTTCTTCTTCTTCTTCTTCTTCTTCTTCTTCTTCTTCTTCTTCTTCTTCTTCTTCTTCTTCTTCATCTTCTTCTTCTTGTCTCTCGCCTCACTTAAGATGACCATTTTTTTTCTTTTTCTTTGCGTCTCGTCACCCGCTTGAGATAAATATTTCTTTTTCTTTCGTGTGTGGTATGTCAATACATTTTTTTTTCTCTTTTAAATTGTTTTCCACACTCTTTCTCGCTATCTTTTTCTTCTTTGCCTCTCTTCTCAGACTTTTGATAAATTAACTTTACCTTTATGTCTCTGTCTATATCAGTTTATTACAAAATATTTTTCCTTATGTGTCGCTATTTACTTACAGTCTCATCGAGGCAGAGTCTAATACGATTTTAGTACTGAAAAATACATATGACGTACCAATCACCAGTTAAATGTTAAATAACTCTCATATGAAAGATAACAAATAAATAGAAGGATGTTGCATATTTCATGGATAATGCCCCTTTCAAAGTTAAAAAAAAACAAACAAAAATACTTCTCCCTATAAAGGAAGATATTCAACTCCCCATAAGGAGAGAAATGTCATTAGATTGCAGGGGGTGAAGGGTTTCAGCTCTGAACCTCCGCCATATAGACACTCTCAGGATAGCCGGCCCACCGACACCACATCGACGAAGTACCCAAGTCGCCGGTACCTCTGAGCAGGTTGTGCTTCTCACACGACCCACGACAAAACTTCCCTGCCAGCATCCAAGCACCAAAGTGATGCACACAAGTGCGCATCCCGGTGTTTTATGGGAGGAGCCACATCAGACCCAAAGCATAAATGACGACAGGCGCGGGCCGTCATAGTATGTGGACCTTGACCGTTTTACGGGCCTTAACACCGTTAGGGCTTGGAGCCAGTTCCTGGCGAAGTTGCCTTGCCAGGCAAAGTTCAACCGCTCCCGATTCATGTTAAGTAAACAGTGACACACTTCTGCATGCTGTTTACTTGCGACGCATTTTCTTACAATTTTGTTTAATATCTATTTGAAAAAGGTAAAACCCTGTGAAGTGTAACTACAAACTGCACTTCTTACCGAATATTTAATAAATAAAAAACTTATTTCTCTGTCATGATACATAGTGGGATAAATGTTTCAATTTTTCAAGAAAATCAGTTAAAACCGTGTATAATACGTAACTCTATACCATCACTAATTAACTTTAAGTAGTCGTCCTTTGTATCTAGGGGTGAGTTTGTTCATTTTGTCAACACACCTGTGTGTTTGTTTGTTTTTTGTTTTCTGTCATTTTGTCTGCATATAGTTCACTCTTTCTCTATACCCGAGAGACCTTATTTCTTTCTTTTTTTCACTTTATTTCCCTTAATACGCTCGCTCTCTTTGTCTGTCTTTCTGTCTCTTTCTCTGATGTCTGTCTGTATGTCTGTCTGTCTGTCTGTCTCTGTCTATGTCTCTG
The DNA here is from genome assembly GCA_033675545.1 of Elysia crispata. Taxonomy (NCBI): domain Eukaryota; kingdom Metazoa; phylum Mollusca; class Gastropoda; family Plakobranchidae; genus Elysia; species Elysia crispata. The sequence continues at coordinate 21,870 of JAWDGP010004521.1, forward strand.
TCTCTGTCTCTGTCTCTCTCTCTCTCTCTCTCTCTCTCCTTCTCTCTCTCTTCTTCTCCCTTCCCTTTTACTTTTTCATGCGACTCTTTCTTTTTCCGGGTTATTTCCAATCCACGCCCCCTCAATATCCACGCCCCCGTCTGTTTGTCTTTCTGTCTCTGTCTCTATCTGTCTGTCTGTGTCTCTATCCCCTCTCTTTTCTTTTTTCTTCTCTTCTTTCGCTTTATTTTTGTCTGTCTGTCTTTCTGTCTGTCTCTCTCTCTGTGTCTCTCCCTCTCTATTTCTATTTGTTCATGTCTATAACCGACTACCTATCTCTATGTCTATCTCTCTTTTCTGTGCCTTTATCTTGCCATTTTCGAATTTTATTTTTGTTGAAATTATTTTAATTACATGTCTCTATGGCAGTTTATTAGTCTTTCTTACTTTATAACTATGTGTCGCTCTTTCTTTCCTCTATTTCTGATTCTTTATTTCCTACACTATCTCTCCTTCTGTCTCCATCTGTTTCATCTTTTTGATCCTCTCTCTACTTAATTCCTATTCGCTCTCCCTCTCTCTCTCTCTCTCTCTCTCTCTCTCTCTCTCTCTCTCTCTCTCTCTCTCTCTCCCATTTCTGTTAATGGTTCTGACCTTATTATAAATCTTTTTCAATATATCTTTCCTTTTATTACATGTTATTTCTATCTCTAATATTTTATTAAACACGCGTCAATGTACACGCTCTGACTATACATATGACTGGTGTTCAATTTTTTTAAACCACTGTTCTCTGCTGATGTTTCTGTATTTCTGTGGTTTTCTAACCTCTATCGAAAAAAGTCGTTTTCATCTTTCTTGTCTTTGAATCAATAGTTACCAGCGATCTTTTACCGTTACAACCTCATTGTCATCAGTTTCTTTGCTTTACATTTCCACTCTAATTTGGAGCCAGTTTTTCTCGCAAAACCTTTCACGGAACCCATCTGTTATAGGGTTCTTGGTGGGGTTTGTTGTTATTGGACTTTATTTTCTTGCACTTGTACTTCTACTTGTTTTTACTTGTAGTTGTACTTAAACTTGTGGTAGGTGTAATTGTAGTTGTACTTGATGAAATTGTAGTTATAGTTAAACTTGTTGTATTTGTAGTTGTAATTGTTGTAGTTGTAGTTGTACTTGTGGTAGTTGTAGTTGTACTTGTACTTGTTGTTATTGTACTTGTACTTGTTGAAGTTGTAGTTTTTTTTTTTACTTGTTCTAAATTTAGTTGTGGTTGTACTTATTGTAAGTGTTTTTTACTTGTACTTGTTGTAGTGATAATTGCACTTGTATTTGTAGTTGTAGTTTTTTTGTTTTGTACTTGTTGAAATTGTAGTTGTACTTGTACTTGATATATATCTAGTTGTACTTTTACTTGCTGTTGTTGTAGATATACGTATTGTAGTTATACTTATTGTTGTTGTACTTCTTGTTGTAGTAACAGTTGTACTTGTTGTAGTTGTAGTTTTAGTTTTATTTGTACTTATTGCAGTTGTAGTTGTAGTTGTGTTTCTTGTTTTTGTAAATATAGTTGTCCTTTTTGTAGTTATAGTTGTTGTACCTGTAGTTGCCGTTGTACTTCTTGTAGTGGTAGTTGTACTTGTACTTGTACTTGTTTTAGTTGTAATTGTACTTGTTGTAGTTGTAAATTTACTTGTACTTGTTGTAAATGTAGTTGTACTTCTGTTTTTTGTAGTTGTAGTTTAACATGTAGTATTTGTAGATGTAGTTGTACTTTATATTGCTGTAGTTGTAGTTGTATTTGTTCTTGTTGTAGTTAAGGATATTGTTGTACTTGTTGTAGTTATAGTTGTACTTGTACTTGTTGTAGATGTAGTTGTTCTTACACTAGTTACAGTTGTAGTTGTACTTATTGTAGTTGTAGTTGTACTTGTACTTGTTCTTGTAACTGTATATGTTGTAGTTGTAGTTGTATTTGTTGTTGTTGTTGTTGTAGTTGTAGTTGTACTTTTAGTTGTATTTGTACTTGTACTTGTTGTAGTAGTAGTTGTACTTGTACTTGTTGCAGTTCTACTTGTATTTGTACTTTTAAGTTTAGTTTGTACTTGTGCTTGTATTTGTGGTAGTTGTAGTTGTAATTGTACTTGTAGTGGCAGTAGTTGTACTTGTACTTGTTGATGTTGTTGTACTTGTACTTTTTTGAGTTGTAGTTGTACTTGTTTTTCTATGTAATTGTACTTGTAGCTGTAGTTGTAGTTGTACTTGTTGTAGTTGTTGTTGAACTTGTTGTAGTTGTAGTTGCACTTATTGTAAGTGTTGTTTTACTTGTACTTGTTGTAGTTGTAATTGCACTTGTATTTGTAGTATTTTTTTGTTTTGTACTTGTTGAAATTGTAGTTGTAGTTGTACTTGATATATATCTAGTTGTACTTTTACTTGCTGTTGTTGTACATATACGTATTGTAGTTATACTTATTGTTGTTGTACTTCTTCTTGTTGTAGTAACAGTTGTACTTGTTGTAGTTGTAGTTTTAGTTTTATTTGTAGTTATTGCATTTGTAGTTGTAGTTGTATTTCTTGTTTTTGTAAATGTAGTTGTCCTTTTTGTATTTATAGTTGTTGTAGCTGCAGTTGCCGTTGTATTTCTTGTAGTTGTAGTTGTACTTGTACTTGTACTTGTTTTAGTTGTAGTTGTACTTGTTGTAGTTGTAGTTGTACTTGTATTTCTTGTTGTTGTAGTTGTGCTTGTACTTGTTGTAGTTGTAGTTGTACTTGTACTTGTTGTAGTTGTACTTAAACTTGTTGTATTTCTAGGCGTACTTGTACTTTTTGTAGTTGTAGTTGTAGTTCTACTTGTTATAAATGCAGTTGTGCTGGTACTTCTTGTAGTTGTACTTGTATTTGTACTTGTTGTAATTGTAGTTGTAATTGTACTTGTTGTAGTTTTAGTTTTACGTGAACTTCTTGTAGTTGTAGTTGTAATTGTAGTTGTAGTTGTACTTGTATCTTTACTTTTGATTATTGGAATTTTACTTTAACCTGTTGTACTTGTCGTTTTAGTTGTATTTGTTGAAGTTGTAGTTGTACTAGTACTTGTTGTAGTTGTAGTTGTAGTTGTACTTACACTTTTTTATTGTAGTTTTACTTGTTGTAGTTGTAGTTCTCGTTGTACTTGTTGTAAGTGTAGTTGTACTTGTACTTATTGTAATTGTAGTTGTTCTTGTTCTTGTTGTAGTTGTAGTTGTACATGTTGTTTTTTACTTGTTTTAGTTATAGTTTTACCTGTACTTTTACTTGTTGTAGTTGTAGTTGTACTTGTACTTGTTGTAGTTGTATTTGTACTTGTTGTAGTTGTAGTTGTAGTTCTACTTGTTGAAGTTTTAGTTGTAGTTGTACTTGTTTTAGTTGTACGTGTACTTGTACTTGTTGTAATTCTAGTTGTACTTGTACTTGTTGTAGTTGTTGTTGTACTCGTACTTATTGTAAGTGTTTTTTACTTGTACTTGTTGTAGTGATAATTGTACTTGTATTTGTAGTTGTAATTTTTTTGTTTTGTACTTTTTGAAATTGTAGTTGTACTTGTACTTGATATATATCTAGTTGTACTTTTACTTGCTGTTGTTGTACATATACGTAATGTAGTTGTACTTATTGTTGTTGTACTTCTTCTTGTTGTAGTAACAGTTGCACTTGTTGTAGTTCTAGTTTTAGTTTTGTTTGTACTTATTGTAGTTGTAGTTGTAGTTGTACTTCTTGTAGTTGTAGTTGTAGTTGTCCTTTTTGTAGTTATAGTTGTTGTAGCTGTAGTTGCGTTTGTACTTCTTGTAGTTGTAGTTGTACTTGTACTTGTTTTAGTTGTAGTTGTACTTGTTGTAGTTATAGTTGTACTTGTATTTCTTCTTGTTGTAGTTGTGCTTGTACTTATTGTAGTTGTAGTTGTACATGTATTTGTTGCAGTTGTACTTGTAGTTGTAGTTGTACTTATTGTAGTTGTTTCTTCTACTTGTCGTAATTGTAGTTGTAGTTGTATTCGTTTTTGTTGTAATTGTAGTTATATTTGTTTTTTGTTGTAGGTTAAGTTGTACTTGTTGTACTTGTAGTTGTATTTGTAATTATTTTACTTATAGTTATAGTTGTACATGTTGTAGTTGTAGTTGTAGTTGTAGTTGTAGTTGTACTTGTTGTAATTATAGTTGTAGTTTTACTTGTTGTATTTGTAGTTGTAGTTGTACTTATTATTCCTGTTGTTGCAGCTGTATTTGTTTTTGTTGTATTTATAGATGTAGTTGTACTTGTTGTAGTTGTAGTTGTGGAAACTTCTTGTTGTTGTTTAAGTTGTAGTTGTACTTGTACTTGTACTTGTACTTGTTGTAGTAAAACTTGTACTAGTTGTAGTTCTAGTTCTATTTGTACTTTTTGTAGTTTTATTTGTAGTTTTACTTGTACTTGTTGTATTTGTAGTTCAGGTTGTTGAAGTTGTAGTTGTAGTAGCACCTATTGTAGTTGTAGTTTTATTTGTACTTGTTGTAGTTGTAGATTTACTTGTACTTGTTGTAAATGTAGTTGTACTTCTGTTTTTTGTAGTTGTAGTTTAACATGTAGTATTTGTAGATGTAGTTGTACTTTATATTGCTGTAGTTGTAGTTGTATTTGTTCTTGTTGTAGTTGTGGATATTGTTGTACTTGTTGTAGTTATAGTTGTACTTGTACTTGTTGTAGATGTAGTTGTTCTTATACTAGTTTCAGTTGTAGTTGTACTTATTGTAGTTGTAGTTGTACTTGTACTTGTTCTTGTAACTGTATATGTTGTAGTTGTAGTTGTATTTGTTCTTGTTGTTGTTGTAGTTGTAGTTGTACTTTTAGTTGTATTTGTACTTGTACTTGTTGTAGTAGTAGTTGTACTTGTACTTGTTGCAGTTCTACTTGTATTTGTACTTTTAAGTTTAGTTTGTACTTGTGCTTGTATTTGTTGTAGTTGTAGTTGTAATTGTACTTGTAGTGGCAGTAGTTGTACTTGTACTTGTTGATGTTGTAGTAATACTTGTACTTTTTGTACTTGTAGATGTACTTGTACTTTTTTGAGTTGTAGTTGTACTTGTTTTTCTATGTACTTGTACTTGTAGTAGCTGTAGTTGTACTTGTACTTGTTGTAGTTGTTGTTGAACTTGTTGTAGTTGTAGTTAAACTTGTTGTAATTGTTGTTGTACTTGTAATATTGTAGTTGTAAATATTGCTGTACTTGTGGTATTTCTAGTTGTACTTTTATTTGTTGTAGTTGTAGTTGTACTTGTTGTAGTTGTAGTTGTAGCTGTACTTGTACTTGTTGTAATTTTACTTGTACTTCTTGTAGTTGTAGTTGTTGTAGTTGTAATTGTACATGTTGCAGTTGTAGATGTAGTTGTACTTGTTGTAGTTGTAGTTGTACTTGTACTTGATGTAGTAGTAGTTGTACTTGTACTTGTTGTAGTCGTACTTATATTTGTTCTTTTTAAGTTTAAGTTGTACTTGTTCTTGTTGTAGTTCTAGTTGTACTTGTTATAGTTGTAGTTGTATTTGTTGTAGTTGTAGTTGTACTTGTTGTATTTGTAGTTGTATTTTTACTTGTAGTTGTAGTTGTAGTTGTACTTGTACTTTTACTTGTTGTAGTTGTAATTGTACTTGTTGTAGTTGTAGTTGTACTTTTAATTGTTGTAGTTAAATTTGTACTTGTACTTTTTGTAGTTGTAGTTTTACTTGTAATTGTTGTAGTTGTAGTTGTACTTGTACTTGTTGTAGTTGTAGTTGTACTTGTACTTATTTTAGTTGTAGTTGTACTTGTACTTGCTGTAGTTGTACTTCTCTTTGTTGTAGTTGTAATTGTGGTTGTAATTGTAGTTGTAGTTGTACTTGTACTTCTTGTACTTGTACTTTATATAGTTGTAAATTTACTTGTTGCAGTTGTAGATGTAGTTGTACTCTTTGTATTTGTAGTTGTTCTAGCACTTGTAATAGTAGTAGCAGTTGTACTTGTACTTGTTGCAGTTGTACTTGTATTTGTACTTTTTAAGTTTAACTTGTACTTGTACTTGTATTTGTTTTAGTTGTAGTTTTCTTTGTTATACTTATACTCGTATTTGTTGTAGTTGTAGTTGTACTTGTACTTGTAGTGGCTGTAGCCGTACTTTTACTTGTAATTGTTGTTGTTGTAGTCTTCCTTGTACTTTTTGTAGTTGTAGTTGTACTTGTACTTATTGTAGTTGTACTTCTCCTTGTTGTAGTGGTAGTTGTACTTGTCGTAGTTGTAATTGTAGTTCTACTTATCCTTGTTGTAGTGGTAGTTGTACTTGTACTTGTAGTAGCTTTAGTTGATCTTTTACTTGTTTTAGCTGTGGTTGTACTTGATGTAGTTGTAGTTGTTCTTGTTGTAGCTTTAATTGTACTTGTTGTAGTTCTATTTGTATTTGTTGTATTTGCAGTTTTATTTGTACTTGTCGTAGTTGTAGTTGTACTCGTACTATTACTTGTAGTAGCTTTAGTTGTACTTGTATTTACTATAGTTGTAGTTGTATTTGTACCTGTGGTAGTTGTAGTTATAATTTTACTTTTTGTAGTTTTAGTTGTACTTGTTGTAGTTATAGTTCTACTTGTACTTCTACTTGTTTTTGTTGTAGTTTACTTGTTGTACTTGTACTTGTACTTGTTGTAGTTGTAGTTATACTTGTACTTGTAGTAGCTGTAGTTGTACTTGTATTTGTTTTTTTTTTTTGTAGTCTTACTTGTGATTGTTTTAAATGTAGTTGTACTTGTACTTATTTTAGTTGTAGTTGTAGCTGTACTTATGGTAGTTGTAGTTGTTCTTGTACTTGTTGTATTTGTTGTTGTACTTGCTTTTGTTGTAGTTGTACTTGCCGTTGCTGTAGTTATACTTGTACTTGTTGTAGTTGTAATTGTACTTGTACTTTTTGTAGTTCTAGTTGTACTTCTGATAGTTGTTATTGTACTTGAAATTGTTGTACTTGTAGTTTTATTTGTACTTGTCGTAGTTAGACTTGTCCTTCTACTTGTTGTCGTTTTAGTTTTATTTGTACTTGGTACATTTGTAGTTGTACTTGTACTTGTTGTAGCTGTACTTGTATTTGTTGTAGTTGTAGTTGTACCTGTTGTAGTTGTAGTTTTAGTTGTAATTGTAATTGCTGTATTTGTAGTAATACTTTTATTTTTTTGTAGTTGTAGTTGTACTTGTTGTATTTGTAAATGTAATTGTACTTGTTATTGCTGTATTTGTAGCTGTATTTGTACTTGTTGTAGTTATAAATGTATTTATAGTTGTTGTATTTGTAGACGTGGTTTTACTTTTTGTAGTTGTAAATGTAATTGTACTTCTTGTAGTTTTACTTGTTGTAGTTGTAGTTTTAGTTGTACTTGTTGTAGTTGTACTTGTTTTAATTGTTGTTGTACTTGATGTTGTAGTTGTACTTGTTATGCTAGTACTTGTTCTTGTTGTAGTGGTACTTGTACTTGTACTTGTAGTAGCTTTATATGTACTTGTATTTGTTGTAGTTGTACTTGTTGTAGTTGTAGTTGCTGTTGTCCTTATTGTATAGTAATTGTACTTGTTGTATTTGTGCTTGTTGTAGTTGTAGTTGTAATTGTACTTGTACTTGTTTTAGTGGTATTTGTTCTTGTTGTAGTTGTACTTGTACTTGTGGTTGTAGTTGTACTTGTACTTGTAGTTGTAGTTGTAATTGTACTTGCTGTAGTTGTTGTTGTAGCTGTAATTATACTTTTTGTATTTGTAGTTGTACTTGTACTTGTTAAAGTTGTAGTTGTAGTGGTAGATGCATTTGTACTTGTTGTAGTTTTAGTTGCACTTGTACTTGTTGTTGTTGTCGTTGTACTTTTACTTGTACTTGTTGCAATTATAGTTTTACTTCTTGTATTTGTACTTGTTCTTGTAGCAGCTGTGGTTGTACTTGTACTTGTTGAAGTTATAGTTGTACTTGTACTTGTTGTAGTTGTACTTGTACTTGTTGTAGTTGTAGTTGTACTTGTACTTTTACTTGTAGTTTTACTTGAAAGTTTTGTAGTTTTACTTGTACTTGTACTTGTTATAGCTGTAGTTGTACTTGTACTTGGTAAAGTTGTAGTTGTAGTTGTACTTGTACTTCTTGTAGTTGTAGTTGTACCTGTTGTAGTTGTAGTTTTTATTATACTTGTACTTGTTGTAAGTGTAGTTGTACTTGTACTTGTTGTAGTTGTAGTAATACTAACACTTTTTGTAGTTGTAGTTAATTTTGTTGTATTTGTGGTTGTAGTTGTACTTATTACTGCTGTATCTGTAGCCGTATTTGTACTTTTTTAGTTATAGATGTAGTTGTACTTGTTGTAGTTGTAGTTGTAGTTGTACTTGTTGAAGTTGTTATTGTACTTGTTGTAGTTCTACTTGTACTTGTTTTAGTTGTAGTTGTACTTGTACTTATTGTAGTTGTAGTTGTAGTTTTATTTGTGGTAGTTGTAGTTGTACTTGTACTTGTTGTAGTTGTAGTTGTATTTGTACTTGTTGTAGTTGTACTTGTACTTGTTGTAGTTGTAGTTGTATTTGTTGTAAATGTTGTTGTAGTTGAATTATACTTGTTGTAGTTGTAGTTGCAGTTGTACTTGTTGTAGGTGTAGTTGTAGTTGTAGTTGTACTTGTTTTAGTTGTAGATGTACTTGTACTTGTTGTAGTTGTAGTTGTTTTTGTACTTTTTGTAGTTGTAGTTGTACTTGTACTTGTTGTAGTTGTAGTTGTACTTTTAATTGTACTTGTTGTAGGTATAGTTTTACTTGTACCTGTTGTAGTTGTACTTGTACTTGTTGTTGTTGTACTTGTACTTGTTGTAGTTATAGTTGTACCTGTTGTAGTTGTAGTTGTAGTTGTACGTGTACTTGTTGTAAGTATAGTTGTACTTGTACTTGTTGTAGTTGTAGTAATAATTGTACTTTTTGTAGTTGTACTCGTACTTGTTGTAATTGTAGTTGTAGTTGTACTTGTTATTGCTGTAGTTGTAGCCGTATTTGTACTTGTTTAGTTGTAGATGTAGTTGCACTTGTTGTAGTTGTATTTGTAGTTTTAGTTGTACTTGTTGTAGTTGTATTTGTTGTAGCTGTAATTGTACTTGTTGTAGTTGTAGTTGTAGTTTACTTGTTGTAGTTTTACTTGTTGTAGTTGTGCTTGTACTTGTTGTAGTTGTACTTGTTGTAGGTATAGTTGTACTTGTTGTAATTGTAGTTGTAGTTGTACTTGTCGTAGTTGTAATTGTACTTGTTGTAGTTGTGGTTGTACTTGTACTTGTACTTGTTGTAGTTGTAGTTTACTTGTTGTATTTGTACTTGTACTTGTTGTAGCTGTAGTTGTACTTGTACTTGTTTTTGTCGTAGTTCTACTTGTTTTTGTTTTAGTTGTAGTTGTACTTGATACAGCCTGTACTCGCTGAAATATTACATAGAATTTTTTGCCAAAGCCCTAGAGTTGGACAAAAGTGGACTAAATTTTATTACGCAACATTTCCACAGTGAAATGAATTTCAGACTTAGATTTAACGTGATTGAGATGTTCATGCTTGTTTGATGAGAAATGTTTAGGATTAATTACAAAAGGTTTATTTTTAACGCGCTAGAGACTGGACCTTTTCCAGGACAACATTCTCCAAACACTGAGCTTGTCGAAGTTATTTTTTTGTGTTTGTTATGAGATCCGGGCAGCAATAAGAAAGATGAGATTAGGCAAAGCAACAGGCCCAGGCAGTATATCAGTAGAACTTTTAGAAGCACTCGAAGACTTTGGAATTGATAAGATCACAACATTATTCAACAAAATGAATGGCACCAGACATCTCTCAATCCATATTCATCGCATGAGTGTGACTTGGATGCAATGAACAGTTTTATGAGCCATATCACCAAAATACTTTTAAGCACCATCACGATGAGAGTCGGAAACAAAATCAAACCAGAAATAGCAGAGAAACAGTGTGAAGGATAAAGGTACAACAAATACAATTCAACACTTTTAAACTATGATTGAACAAGCTCTGGGACTACAAAAAGAGGTATATCTGTGCTTCATTGACTACACAGATGCATTTGACAAAGTACATGATGATATAATCACACAACTAACAGAGTTGAAGATAGATGGAAAAGATCCAACAGTGATCAAAAAACCAGAAAAAGTCAGAAGAAATAGCTGCACACAGTTACACAGGAAGACTTGGTAATATACTGATTTAGAAACGGACAGAAAGATATTAAAAAATAATCAAAATTGAGAGAACAGGCGTAAAGAAGAGAGAGAGAGAGAGAGAGAGAGAGAGAGAGAGAGAGAGAGACAGACAGACAGACAGACAGACAGACAGACAGACAGACAGGCAGACAGACAGACAGACAAACAAACAGACAGATAGAGACAGAGACAGAAACAGAGAGACAGAGACAGATAAAGGTAAAGCGAATTGAGATAAAGAGAGAGACAAAGAGAGAAAGGGAGAGAGATAGAGAGAGAGGCAAAAAGAGCGAGAGAAACAGAGGGAGACAGAAGGAGTGACAGTGTCGAAGAGGTAGAATCAGAAATAGAAGAAATTGTCCCCATATCCTCCCCTCTCTCTCCATGTCTCTCTCTTTCTGTCTCTGGCTCTTGTTCGTTTGATATCTTTCTTTTTTTTCTATTGTTTGCGACTCTTTCTTTTTCCGAGTTTTTTTACTTGTGCGCTCTCTCATTCTTTCTCTCTCTCTATCTCTTTATATCTTTCTCTTCCGGCCTATCTCTTTCTAATTTACGACTCTTCTTTCACCTATTAATTACTCCTCTTCTGTAACTGTGA
>JAWDGP010004522.1:0-16596 GCA_033675545.1 Elysia crispata
TATTCTCGTAAAAGACATTTTTCATAGACCTGAATTTCAAGATCTGAAATAGACCTTATGCCAATTCTTTTGCTACTTGGAGGTTTATCTCATCTAAGCCTATGTGAAACCTTAGACACAAAAAAAGAATTTTGAAAATTTCATTTTTCAACAAAACTTTAAATATGTGGATAATGTAATTAATTAAAGGTTATTTAATTTACCTTAAAAAGTGACAAAAATTTGAGTCATAATTAAGGGATTAACATGAGAGAGAGAAGATTCTAAAAAACTGAGAGCACCTTTGAAAACTAAGGGAAAAGTACCTTTCCTTCAATCATATATGATTACATTTACTTACACAACATATCATCTTGCTCTGCTGAGAACTGTTTACCATTCTTTGCCCCACAGTGACCTATTGGGATTGAAAAAAAATTTGGTTTTAGTAATTATGTACAGTTGGTTTGCAATAAAACTTCTCCACCAAACATCCATTCCAATAAAAAGAAAAAAATCTTTATACTGTGACAGAGGAAACATTCATTCAAACTAAGAATGAAATCTTTTCTCCATAAAAAGACAAGAGATATCAATATGAAAAAAAAAATTATTAACTTTAAAAGCCAGTAAAGTCAAGAATTAAGGACTGCCTTTTGAAATATTTAAATAAAAATTAAGATAATGAAAATGGAATTGATGATAATCGCAATGCAAGCCACTGATTAAAAAAATGACAAAAAGATGTTTAAAAAGAAGAAGATAGTAGTTTGCTTTATCTCAATAAACCAGGCTTGGGGAGCGTGTTCAATTGTATCACTTGTTTTCTTATTTATTGAGGTAAACACAACAAATTCCTATGCTAAGATTCAACAATAGCTAAGGTGCATTTGTTTGTATATCTATGCATTGTGGATGAAAAAAAAATGGGGGGGGGGGGTCAGAACAGGGATTCATTGCCTGGGCTCCTTCCTATAATGAGTCTTGAATGAACAATTTCACAAAACAAAGCAAATTTTCTTGCTAAATTGAATCATTTTTTGTTCGTCATCAGATAGAGCCAACTTTAATATTTGTAACAGCAAATAATTGCATAGATCAGTTTAACCTAGTGACAAAAATAAACATTCTTCAAGTAATCTAATACGCCTCTTCTCAGGAAAAATGATGTGCTGTCTTGAAACTTTTTATAATATAAAAGCGACACTCATGCTCTCTTAAATCTTTTTAAATTCAATAACAAAAAGAATAACCTGATTAAAGTAGTAAATTAAAAAAATATGATGCTTAAGCTTAGAATTAGCTTTTAGGTTCGTTTTGCTATTAAAACTGGAAAGAAGAAAAAAGAAAAAATGTGTAAGGTCTGCTTTTGTACATAATGCTTCCTCATTTCCTCATATGTATTTTATTACATTCCCCTAGAGAGAAAACTTGTACAGTTTTCTAAGATGAGTTTTTATTTGAGGAGGGTTAATATTTAAAAAATACAGAAAAGGTATTTGTATACATGCCCAGGAAGAGAAAGACACCAAATATGAGTAGTAAAAAATTGATGGATATATGTTTGTCCAGTTCCACATATTAACTAAAAGGGCAAAAAGAGGGTCAGGAACATGACAAGTCAAATATGTTGTGTAGTTATATTTCACTAACACTTCCAAAAAGCGAATGGTAAAAGAAATGAAAAGGTTTTATGAGTATGTTTTTTCCACTCCACTTTTGCTTCAATATTTACAAACTAGCAAATTACATAAATTAAATTAACCAGAAAGTAAAAAAAAATTACATAACACAATAAATTATAAGAAGCTGTGTTTAAGATTCAATTTGACAAAACCTTGCAGTGTAACATTATTTACCGATTAAATACTTTAAAAACAAAAATTCATTGAAGTAACGAAAAATAATGGAATAACGTTAAAATGTAATCATTCAATAAAGGCAATTAAAGATTAAGAAAATTGTTGATTGATGTACTTTTAGGCTCTGCTACAATTAATCTGAAATCAAGAAAAACAATGAATTATCATTATGTACATTCATTCAGAAGTAAGAATGGGTCAGAGTCTAAAAAGACAACTTTATACCAGCTAAAATAAAAATATTGAAAGCACAGGCTAGCATTTTTCTCAAAATCGTTTCACTTGACATTTTTTTTTTAAAAAAGTATTTTCACACCATATTGCAATCCAGTTGGTTGACCAAATTTGTCATTGAGTCTCATTCTGCTACCAGTTTGTCTGAAAACAAGGATCTAACAATGAAGCAAAATAAAAGGTGTTAATTATATCTGAAAGCCTCACTTTCATGAAGGTTTTTCAAATTAACATTTGGTATCATGAAGAAAAAAAAATGAAAAAAATTCTCTGCTCTAATTTCAGACACACGTTCCAAGACTAAAAAATAATTTTGCATTTAATTCAGCTTAGTTTCCCCATCTAAAAAGGCTTGAATCGCCTTAGTAGATGAAAAAAAAATCACAGAGTCACTCTCTGGACAATCTATTTTTAAAAAATTCATTAAATACCACCATGACATGATACTTATGGTTTAATTTTTTTTCACACAACCCAGAAGAGAATGTGTAAGCTTTGTCTAGTCTTTTGTGCGTGTATTTTTCCCAGTTACTGAAAATCTATGTGGTCTAAGTGACATTATCTCAGTGATTGAAAAGGAATTTATTCCAAGCATCATTACACTACTTAACAGAAAACTGTTAGAGTTATTACTTTAGTGAGTGAAAACCTGACAGCCATTTTGTGACATCCTCAAAATGACTGAAAACCTGTCTACTCTAAGCAATGACTAAACAACTGTCTGCTTTAAGAGTCATTATACTTGTATACCGTATTCGCTCCAATAGTAGCGCCGGGCGCGTGAAAATGAAGAGGGGGGGTGCGTCTAATGGAATGTTTTGGATGACTTTCTTCAAAGACAAAGTGCCGCCGTTTCCGCCGTCGCCGCCCTCCCCCCCCCCCCCTCCAAAGTTAGTTTTAGAGTGCCATGGTTGGGTTACATTGGAATTCGGCCTAGGCCACGTGGTCAGAGACCAAGCCTATTGTATAATCCTCTCATTCGCTCACCGCACGTTTCGTTCCGTTCTTGTCATTTCCTCTTCAAATTGCTTTGCAATCAACATGTCAACAACAAAACGATCATTCGATACTGCTTTCAAATTGAAAATGGTAAAAGCTGCAGAGGATCACAGCAAACACTATGCTGCCAAGCTTTTTAATGTGAACAGGAGGAGGGTACAGGAGTGGTGTGCGCAAAAGGAAAAGTTGCAGAGTCTAACACAAAGTGGTCGGCCAAGTGATGCAAAGCGTCGTAGACTGCAAGGTGGTGGCAGAAAGTGCATTAACGAGGACATAGACAATGCAGTATTACATTGGCTTCAAGAGCGACGTGAAGCTGGAGTGAGAGTGACTGGCAAAGCGCGAGATCGTGAGGAAGAGCTTCAAAAAGTGTGGCATCTCCTGCTCACTGGATGGGAGTGAGGACCACCTCTTCAACGAGGACGATGATGGTGATTTCGAGGGATTTACCCCCCTGGAGACCAGCTTGGCCGATGACAACCTAGCCAACAGTACATCTGCTGTTGACACCCGCCAACTTGTCCTCAGTGAGGAAAGTGAAGAAAGCGACGCGTCATTCGAGTCCGATGACTACGAGGACTGCAATAGTCCAGGACATTAACCTCAGACGCCTTAGTACTGACTTTGACATCCCCAATTTGAGATGACAATTGCAGTATCATAGTCATTCATTGTTTACATGTGTTGTCTGTTGTTATCATCAGATCTATCGCTTAATAAATGTTTTGAGTTTGAGTTTAATAAGAATCTTTTGTTCTCGAAAGTGGTGTTTTTAAGTGTTGCTTGGATGGGAAGGGGGGGGGGGGGGGGCGTTTATTAGATATGGCGCGACTAATGGAGGGAAGACGGTATGTACACCTGTCCATTGCAAGTGTTATCATCCTAGCAATTAAACAGTGATCTGCCTCAGGAGTCATTATGCTTGTATTTGAACATGTGTCTACCATGTCACCATCCATGCAAATTGAACAGCAGTCTCCCTCAAGTGACATTGAACATCACTCTGCTTTAATTGTCAGTATCCAAAAAACTGAAGATCTGTCTGCTCATGCTTCATACTTTATTAACTTTACATTAGTTCACTCTATATGTAACTAAACTCTACCTTCTATCACACTTAGTGTCAACATCCTGGTCATTGGACACCCGTCTGGCTCATGTAACATCACTGTGGTTAAAGAATGCATGTCTACTCAACTTGTGGCTCACTGAGCGATTCTGTCATGGAGCTGATCCTGTGCATGGGATGGCCTTTAATAATTTTTTTTCTCGCCCTCTATTGTGTCTATCACTTAAGTGAATATTCCTATGTAAGCACAGCATCTTAGTTTCAGATTTGTGAAAAATGGAGTGGAAAAGAGCCGATACTTTTATTTTTATGAATTTTTTTATGAGGTCACCTTTGCCAGGCATAGCCACGCTAGATCTAGATCTAGTAAACTTTCACATACAGGCAAATTGTGTAATGGATTAATTTCTTTTGGTCAGTTATATAAAAATTGTCTATATTTAGAAAAACCGTAAAAAAAAAAGCATTTAAAATTTAGTATTCAAATTTGTTTTCTTTCAAATGTTTTTGTTTTTAAATTTGACCCGCCAAAATTCATGTAAATTGATTAATTAGGAATGTCATGGTAATTTTTTATAAAAACTGCCCTGAAACGCTGGCCTTTTAACACTTGTAAACCTAAAAATAGCCCAGAGTTGAATGAGTTAATCATCAAAATGAATAAGCCTGTCTGCTCCACATATCATGGTCATAGAAACCGAATGACTGTCTACTTCATGTGTCATGATTCAATAGTTTAAAATACCAATCCCAACAAAATGCCAAAAGATTCTAAGGCAAAATTTGAGCTCACTATTTTATAACCATACCAGTGTTATTCTAGCCCTTGGAGTTGTTTATCCTATAAATTTTCCGGCAAGCAACTAATTTTTATACTCCCTGAGTCTTACTGAGTGTGGTTTCCATGTTAGCATCTGCTGCGCAGCCATCCATCTTGATGGGAGTGATGGTGCATGTTTGTGTACAGTGACCATTGCAGTCACTAATTCTATTTCGCAGCCTAGTCTCGATTATACACTTGTCCTCATTATTCTCCTGAGGATGAACAAAGTAAAAAAAAAAGCATGAAATGAAATGACACAGGCAAGGCGAACATATCATATCATGACAAATATATCAAACACATGCATGGGGCATGGCTTACCATGACAGCTATATTAAACACAGGCATGTCAGGTAGATTAAAGTTTTGAACACAGGCAAGGAGCACAGCTTATCATGACAACTTTTTATTTCTTAAAATCTAGATTAGCCTAAATAGATTCTTTTCTAGTCTGGATTATTAAGTCCAGTAGTAATATAATATTCAACAGCAACTGAGGAGACCTTCAAATCTAAACTAAGACTTAGACTCACTATGACATACATCATAACTTTCTTTTTTAATTCGGTCCATCTGAGAGGATAATTAAAAATGAAAGTAAGTTTTTTCTTTTTTTTTCATGACACGCCAAAATCTGTCTTTCAGCATTTACAATCATTCCTCACCTTCAGCAATACTTTAGGACAATCAGACTTAGGAGACAAAGTCATAACTTGAAATATAATTTTTGTTATCACCTAGACGAATTTATCTAATTATTGAAAATTCTATTTAAAAAAAAACAACAACATGAAATTGACCAATGAAAGGGGTTAAAACATATTTCAAGGTACAAGAAAGTGGAAAAGCAAAAGATGAGTTAACATATTTTTTTCATGTCTTGAAACGATGGGCAACTGCTGATGATCATCAGATAGTGGGTATGTATCTAAAATCATGAGTGTCACAATAAGATTGTGGGACTTAATAGGTCCCTTGACTGGATGCAGCAAAAGATTAGCAAATAGCAAGTAGAAACAAAAATACGCAAAAGAAGGATCAACAAGTCAGGTAGTTGTAAGAGAAAACAAGGAAAATAGACCAGCAGGTAATATAAATTTTTTTATCTTCCATTAGTGTTTCTTAGAGTCCTATACTGAGACAAAAAATAGATATCATAGATTTTTCTTAACAAAACATTATTTGTACTATGAACAGGAAACCATTAGCCTGCATATCTGTTCTATTAACCACTAAAGCTTTTGATTGAGAGCAATACATGGTGGAAGCGCAAAATGACTATAGGAAGAATAAGTGTCAACTGGTGTGTAGAAAAAAAGATTACAAGATATGGGATTTATGAAAGACATAAATTGATCATATCAAGCAGATAGACCGTAATTACAGGTAAGGATAGAGATGTATATAATACTGGTTAAAGAGACAAGACAAAAAAATAGCTTGTGACAAGCAATGGCATTGCACAATTAAGAGTTACAATTTTACGACTTCTACTATTTTAAATTAATATGTGAGCCACTTTGTAGATTTATCTTCCTTTCCATTTTTATGTAATATCTCCATCTTTCCACTACTCTCTTTAATTATTTCTAATTTTTTTGAAATTCTTGCTATGCTGTTACAGTGCAAGAGATCTCTTAGGTCAGATCACTCACAGTCTTACAAATGACCCTGCTCTCTGTCTCTGCCTGCTGCTTTTGCTGACAGTTGTTTCCGGTACCCCCTGGCCCAGATGATCCGTCCTGTGGAGGGGGTGGAGGGGCCACACTTTGAGCAGCGTAGTGAAACTTGAGGTAACACTTCATGGCCCTCACAGCATCCAATGCCAGAGTGTACTCAGGATCCGCAGCCAGGGCCTCATGATAGTGGTGGGCTGCCCCAGTGTAGTTGTGTGTAGCCCACAGAAGGTGGCCCATTAAAAAGTGGGTAGAAGGCTGCGGAAAATTATAAATCCAAAACAGTTTGAAATTGCTCCCTTTGAGCTCACAGTTTTTCATTAAATGAAAATAAAGGTTGGCTCAAGTATGAAGTCTTCATGATAGTTTTAAAGAGAGTAGGAAAGCTATTATGTCAATCTAAAGGAAAAGACTTACCACACTCACATATGATCTAGATCCAAAAAAAGGAGTCAAAACATAGATAAAACACTAGATTCTATGCTAGTTTTCCTTTAAAAGTTTCAGTGACAGTAGGCATATTTTTTTACCTGAATCTTAGATGATACCTCTAAAGGCTGTCTTAATTTTTATAAGCATTAATTTTATGAATTTCCTGTTTTTTGATATACAGCATGCTTTGTGTAGTTGAACTGGACACATATTCTAGAGACTAGATCTTCAATAAACTAAAAGCTATATCTGTTTCTTAGTCTTGAAGAAATCTCAAGACTTGTTTGTTTGAATGCTAGTCTTGTAGCTGATTCTAGAGTCTCACTGTAAATTCTAACACTGATGCAGATGTAGATCTTTCAAAACTTTTCTATACCTTCGGGCAATATCATGAAAAATTAAGCGAAATTGCCAAAAATAAATTTGATGCTATGAGCAAGATTTTTAGATATTAATGTGCTCAACAAAGACAGTAGTTCAAAATAAGAACGTGATTAAAATGAAATGATAGCGTCTGTGAATGACATTGCTCAGGAGTAAGAAGACCCATTTCACTTTCATTACGATTCTAAGTAAAACTTTTAAAAGATTCTTGTACTTTTCTATTTTATTTTCATGGCAAATATGATTTTGAGCCTATGTTTTTATAATTTTTTCAAAAGAGACTTAACTACAGGCTTATAGAATGACTGGAATAATTAATTGGTGTAAAAAAAAATTTAAAAAATGAACAATACAGATTAACAAATATTAAGTCAAATCAAAATACCAAAAGTAACTAATTGATATACCCCCCCAAAAAAAATAATAAAAAAACGTGAGGTAAAAATCATAATCACACAATCAGGCTGGAAAAAAATCATTCATTTTTTTCCCTTTGTAGTATAATTACTGAGACAAAATTAACAATACTTACTTCTGCATCATTAACTGTGATAGCATCCCACATAACAACAATAGCATCTTGATAGCGCCCATAGCGATAGAGAATGTTGGCCAAGTTGACCAATGGAATGTCACGATACTGAGGTGGGCTCAGGTGAATAGAGCGGCGGATGCATTCAATGCCATGGTAGTTGTTGCCGATGATGCGCCAATATAAACCAGCAAGATTGTAAAGAATCCACTGGGGTCCAATATTCTGATTTTTGTCATGGTCACATCAAGCACAAAAACAAAGAAAGAAAGAAGTGATGGAGGCACCTCCTATCGCTATTACCATGGAATCTTTATTTCTTTGAAAAGAACAAATCTGTAGAGTTATTAGAAATATGTATTTTTCATATTAAATCAAGTAATAAAACACTTTTACCACTATATCTGACAGTTGATTAATCTTTGAGTTCTTTTTCTTGAATCCTGTCAACCAACTTCTTTGTCAAAACTTAGAGGCATTGAATGGACCGTTGCAACCACTGGAAGTCTCTGTTATGTTTCAATTCAAGGTTATCATCTGCCAAGGACTGGCCTGACCCTCAGGCTCATTCCTCTACCTAAAATCCAAAGATTTCACAATGAGACATAACATGAAAACTAAACGTAAAGAAAGATTTGTCTTCCAAGCAGAGGAAACTTAACAAGAGCTTTGTTTTATCAGGCCAAAAATTTAACTCTGACCAGTCGAAATAGATTGCAAATCCATTGAGGCTTTCATTTAATATTGCATTAGGACCCACCTGCTTGAGGGCTGTGAGAATCCTTTGACCCACTTCCTCCTCTGTAACCAACCCATCATTCACATGACTTTGTGAAGAATCTGAAATTAGAAGAAAAACAAATATTAATCTTTACCTTTTTTTTTTCCATTAAATAAGGTATACAAAGAAGACATTATCTCATTGGCCAAGTACTGCGTGTAAATTATCTTGCAGTTCTTAGTCGTTGCCTCATAGAAATCCCACTTGAATCAAGCTATTCATATGTCTTGTTCTACACTATTTCTTTTTTTATTATTATAATCATCATCACCATTATATTATTTTTTTTTTTTTCATAATCAGTTATAATATATATATTTTTGCAGTCAAAATGTTTATGGTTTTAAAAGTATAACTTTCAGCAAAATATTAAAAGAAAAAATTCATTTAACTTAAAATACAGTGTATGTACCCATGTACCTGATGTAATGAACTCAGTCTGAAAAGAGGTGCAGAATGATCATGTAGGAATAAGTCAAATACTCTTGGAAATGATTCTAAATCTATTAATCCTCATATTCTTAATTTCCATAGCAAGTCAACTCTACTGGTCTCATTGAAGGATCATTGTACTTCAAAGGTATTCTTGATCGCTCCTCATAGCTGACTGCCTTTGAAGCGATCCTGTGCTATATAAGAGCCATCTGGTAAGGTCAATAAAGGAACACACACAGGTGGATACCACGGTAGCGGGTGTTCTCCTAGTTTCCTCCTCCAGTCCCTGGGCTTCAGTCAGAAGTGCTTTCACTCTGAATGTGCATGGGGAAACAGTTTGTTGAGCACAGATAACAAAAAGATTGTATCCTTGCCATTCAAATAATTAGGCTTGATGCCTTGTAACAATTATGAAGTAGAATTCAGAAATTAGTTCCTGCAGATGGAGCTAAGGTAAGGCTGCATAAACAATGAAATTTGCATAATTATTGGTGGAAGATTTCACCAGGAAAACATATAAAAATCATGCTTGCTTTTTTATGACTGAAACTGAAAGTTAATTTGTTACAGATAGGCTTGTAAGAAGTATTCCTACACCAATGTATTGGAAATTCTTTAATATTTTCTAAGCCAAGAGATAAGACCAATAATCATGTTTTAAAACATCAGCTTAGGTGTGCATTAAAGATAAAAAACATGTATATTTATCTTTAGGATAAAAGGTAATTAAGACACAGAAAAATAACAAACTGAAGACTCACTCAAATCCTTTGTTCTCTGGTGATAGATAGACAGTAGTGAGGTTTCGGGCATCAGGTACTTTCTTCACAAAAGTATCGCACTCCTCCTTCTGAGGCCAAATGGGACTCATATAGAAATCAGAATCAGACGTCTGAAGAAATGGTGAAAAACACAGTCCTTGATTTTATAGCTGCTTAAACACAACAGTGTCAGACATGTGGTGCTTCATTTCTGGATTTTATACCTATTAAATGTTGAAAATGGCAGTAAGGATTGACTTTAAGGTCACTAAAAGATGATAAAAATATGGCATTGCATTGTTTGAATAATATTCCATGTTAGGTTTTATCTCATAATTTTAATTAGGTAAAAAAGCTCAAGAAGCAAGCTTAAAGAAAAAAAATTATAATTGTGTAAAAATTCATTTTCAAGAAATGAACCACATCCTTTTTCCTGAAAGACATGTGCACTAACTGAGGGATGTTTTGCAACAGGAAAGTTTTCTAAATGATAACTGATAAGAATATTCTGACTATGAAAATTTTCTTCACACTGACATTCCATAAGCAAGTCTTTTAACAATATTCACCTTGTGTTTCTTTATCTTAGAATAGATGGCAGGTCGCATTGGTTGGCTATAATCTGGCCTTTCAGGATCATTTTTTTTACCAGCTTCCTCCGTTTCTGTCTGGCTCTATACATAGAATTAAAACATTGAAATAAAAAAACAACTCAGTTTCCAGAAGGTGGCTGAAACATAAGGTAAAAATCATACTTGTTTTCAAGACCAGTGTACAATTTGGTTTAATCGAAATTTATTAAGCTATGTATTTTGAGGGAATTACAACTTAAAATTAGCATTATTGCCTTTCTTTGTGCAATTTCATCAAAGACGCACAGTCAACTATTATTCCAAAAACTCTGATGCTATATAGAACTAAGTATTATGCTGTCAAATTGATTCATTTTTTTTTTTGAGATGTACTGAGCAAAGTTCAAGCCAGCTTATGAATTTACCTGCTCTTTCCTCTTATCTGAATTTTCATCCAGATAAGCAAAGTCAAAATCAAGGGTAGGAGAGCGACGACTCCAGGTACACAGGACCACTTGTCGGCCATCACGGTCAACCATTCGGCAGTGTTCATCTGAAAATAAGCTAGTCTTCTTCTTTTCTCTTCCTCTTCTCAAATATTTTTTTTTTTCACCCCTAAAAAATCTGCCCACATTTTACACAATTTAAATTGCTTTTCCAATGACTTTAGTCCCACAATGTGGTTCAAAATATGATTAATGGGTTTGCAAAATGCCCTTTCTGTAACATACAGTCTTTCATAAAAGCTGAGAGAAAAGTAAAACTTTTATAAATTATGAACAACTTTAAAATTTCAGGGAATGTACATAGAAATTAAACTAATAGAGAAATGTTCCTCTTCCGCCTCTCATTCCCTTTCTTTACATTTTTACCAATCAACTTTCCAAAACAAAAAGACCAATCTCACAAGCTGAATGGTGCAGAGGGTAGGAGTTCTAGTGCGCTATTATAAAAGCAAACCAATTACTGACAAAAAGGAAATGCTTAGATTGAAAAGGCCAGTCTTAAATTAAAGAACATTTGATATTCTAAGTAAAATTGAGGCTTGCGATAATTCTTTTTTTTTTTCAAAATGTGCATGTAACAAAGGAAAAAGCTTTAGCATAAGTTGTTTTTTTTTCACCTGTAAACATTTGGATGATCTCTACTCACTACATGATATCTGCTAATTTGTAATGAAATTCCTAACAGTATAATTTTTTTAAGCTAGGCTTTCAAAGAGTTTTGAGAAATGCCTTGAGTTATTGCTGCACCCCTTTTACTTCCAAATTTATGCCAAAAAAAAATAAAAAAATATTCCTAGCCAGTAATAGTATTTTAAAAACCAAGCTTAGAAAAATTGCCAAACTTTCAAATTTTTAACATTGTCCCCAATAATCACCCATTTTTCCACAGCTTTCCCCTTTATAGACTTAAAAAAAAAGTAAAAAAAAAAGAATGCATTGTGAGTAAGCAATCAGCATTG
The DNA here is from genome assembly GCA_033675545.1 of Elysia crispata. Classification (NCBI taxonomy): domain Eukaryota; kingdom Metazoa; phylum Mollusca; class Gastropoda; family Plakobranchidae; genus Elysia; species Elysia crispata. The sequence goes on from JAWDGP010004522.1 coordinate 12,005, forward strand.
ATAAGTTTTGGGTGCACAATTAAAAAAAAATGCCTTTTTACGGGTCTCCCTGAGTTTGATTACAATAAATAGACTAAAAATTCTTTAAAATGCTTGATTTTGTTTTGCTTTCTACTTATGTTGAAAATGAATGATTGCCCTGTACTCTGACAATTTCATTAGGCAATCGTATGAAAAAAAGCATTTTTATAATAGTGTTTGAAGCAGAAAAGAAGCTCCTCTGCACCTTGGAAGAACTCCCCCCCCCCCCCTTTCCCCTTTTTCCACACACATACTTTTAATCTGTCCATGGTTTAGTATCAACCTCCATATAAGTCAGCCAACTTAAAGGGTCAGTGACTGCACTATTGCTAACAATCATGTGTCCATATATCCCACCCCAAGCTTTAGACATCCCCTGAGACAGCTCATGATTGCAAAACATAGGTCAATAATCTTTTATCATTTAATCCATGTTACTCACATACACAGATCTTTTAGACATAAGAATTTTTAAGCTGACTAATTGGATATTTGATGGCTCTATGCTTAAGTTTTCACATGTTGCATTGTCCATTGAATACTTTTTTAGGGTGGAAAGATCCTAACCAAATGATAGGAATTTGAAGAGGGAGCAGGCCTTTTGCTAAAAAACCAATAAAAATCTTTTGAAGAGAGCCCTTGACACAAAGTAAAGAAGCAATTAAATTGACAAGTTTTCTACTTACAAATATTTTGATAAAATGAAACAAGAGGACTTAAAGCTCAGGCAAGTGTGCTGCAGAGATGATGAAATATTTAAGAATTTTGTTTCCATCATCCACTTGTTGGTTTCAATTTAACTTTATCTTTATTCTGTTAAAGTTCTTTAAAAGCTTAAATATCAGGTAGAAAATGACATAGTCACGGATTGAAATATCTATAAAAAAGAAGGATGATTAAAAAAAAATCTCCTTTATTTTAGTGAAACATGATGCACTTTCATGGAAAATATTTTTACTGGCTGTCATCAATCAGTCAAAAGAAAAAAAAAGGAAAGGAGATGCTGGTTGTGGAAGGTTATAATTAAAATAAATTAAAAAATTTATACTTACAATCATGTCTGAAGTGGCAAAACAATGTTAATATATTTGTGACCAGGAGCAAAGGACCCAATAATCATGAGGCTAGAGTGAAGCAGTAAAAGGTGGGGAAGGGTTTGCTGAATTGTCAAGCAGAAAGGTACAAGAAACACTGTTACCCACCACCATGACTAGTTAAGTCAGTGAACTGTTCCTTCTGTTCCACAGATTGTGTGACTAGTTATCCAGTTACCCAGGGAAGGATAATACATGGTAGTTAGGCCAAGAACTAAAAATTAAGTAAGTGGCATATGCAGTCTACAGCTGCTTTTAGATTATTTTATTGTATCTTGATCAGGTGTGTTTGGCAAAAACTTTTGAGAAAGAAAAATATCAAATGCAGCCAACTTAAATCTTACTTTGAACTCTCACATATCCATGTCATTCTTCTCATAAAAAGTTAGAGGTAACCACTAGAAAACTCTCTTTCACAGTTAAAGTTCTTGGAGCCGTCATATGTGACATTAAAAGTTCTATTATATGTACACGTTAAATCTACTGTAAATTTGAAGTGAAGCTGATTTGTAAAGCTTGGGAAAAAACGGAACTCAAGCAACAAAAATCTAAAATTTGGTGATGAGCATACATGTTATGATACACAAACCTTCCTGGTGGCTAGCAGCTTCTGATGTTTTACAGCACATTGTAGTGAGAACTCTGTCAATTTTTTGCCCAATTCAGTTATAGACTCACCCATCTCAACAGAACGTTCCCGCATCTTTTGCTGCTCAAAAGCATGATGCTGTGCTATTTTGACCTCGTGGGGCACTTGCTCAGCCAGCAGTTTGTCACTTTGACTCTGATAGAGGTCATGTTTCCGCTGATAATCCTTGAGGTCTTCCAGGGTGCGTTGGAGGGACCTGAAGTAAAAGATTCTCATTATGAATGGGATATGCAGCTACAAATATGATATATAAGCAAATCACATTCAAGTTATTTTCCTTTCAAAACAGACACCACACTTGATAATTTGGTTCTTATGACAAAGGAAAAAAAATGTAACAAAAATATTTCTGAAATGTACATAGGTGAAAGTGATCTTCAAGTTATAGATCAAACACACCTAAAAAGGTGATTGGTTTATATTTTGGTATAGAGAAAGCAAATCCTTGTCCGCTCGATGGGAAATCATACTCCCCATTTTCTTATACTTAAAACATACTGCAACTGATCCCTGATACCATACATATTTCCTAATATGAAGGATTGGGTACAATAAGATTATTATGACGGATTGGGTACAATAAGATTACTATTGTAGAAGTACGCATTGCAACATGAATATGCTCTGAACAAAATAAAAAAAGCTTAGGAATCTGTAACAAGAAAGACATCAAGATTTGAGCTATCAATACATTTTTCTTTTACTGACCTATGCTGTGCTTCCAAAGCCATTTCAAGTTTAGAATGACAGAGGACAGCATGACGTCTTTTTGATGCTGCCTCAAAATCTGGCTGAATCTTCAGTGTGTTCTCAAAACAGATGATGGATTTGTTGTATTCACCCAGCACCTAGAACAAGTTTTGCAGGAAACAGTGAATCAGGAATATACAAAATGAAAGTGTGCTCTACAAAACAAAAGAATTATGAATGAGTGTAAAGGAAATGGGACAAAATTCAATAAATTTTGCAGTAGCAGATTTAAAGCTATTCAGGATTAAAACAAGACAATAGTTTGTAGATGAACCATGTTAAACAGATCTATACCATGTCTCACAGAGCTCTTTCATCTCTAGATTTATTTTGATGTTGGGCATGTGCCTTTTTTGACGAGACTTTTACAAACCAAAACATTCCCTCTTTCCTCTTTCTGAACTCAAAAGTGAGATGAAGGAGAAAATTTTCAGCAAACTTCAATAGCATCATACAGGAAAGGGAAAAGAACCTTTAAAAAAAAAATTATTTTAAATCTTAGCAACTTTCTTTCTAAACCACTATAATAGAGAGCAGGATGTCCAGCAAATATTTCCCCTCAAATTTACTACCTAGGAAATTGAAAGAAAAATACTGTGGGCACGAGCAGCCCATTAGTATTACCATGTTTTGACTTGTATCAACAAATTAAATACTGCAGATAACTAAATATTGAGCCTGTTGACAACTTCATAACTTATCTTACCTTCAAAGTGCATTGCATTCTGACTTGTTCATAACACCATGTGTTTTGCTTCACAATATCAATGGGGGTGAGACAGGTTCAGGGGTGTAATTGTTATTAAACTCTATAAAACTAACTTTTGCTTTAACATTTGTATAAATTTTCATTTTCAATCTACTCTAACTTATGTACTCTATTTACAAGATTTGGAAATTTATCAGATCTGACCACTTTTTAATTGAATTAAAAAGTAAAAACAAATTGGAACTCTGATTCCTTGATATTCAATATTCGCCCAAATACAGCACTATAATCAACCCTGACTGGGCCATTGACAAGATGGCGGCCAAAATGGAAGTAGAGCTGATAATGAAGTGAAACAATCATAAAAGGGGCAAAAAAATCGCCGAACATCGTGCCTGTTTTGTTTATATGATTTTACCACCTTCGATTCAATTTTTACGACCTTGGGTGCATATTTTCGACCATTTTCAACCTTAACGACCATGATGCTAAATCTACAACTTTACGACCTTGCTGGACACCTGCAGAGGAGAATTCTGATAATCACTTACAGCATATATATTTCCTAATGTGAAGTGATTTCTACATTTGAGCTCTTTGGAGACCTCTAGCGCTGCATGGACCAAAATGGCTGCCTCATTAGAGAACCTGGCTCTGTGCATTATGTTTGCGAGGCTTATTAGAGCCACATCCTTCTGGAGCCTGGAACAGAGAGAGATTAGAGAAACCATGTTACAATAAGATCAAAAGTTAGTAAGGGCTATGTCTCTAATTCCGTAAAATTGAAAAAAAAAGTAAATGTTAACATGTCACATTGTGACCACAAATACACCTCCAGCATACATAGATATGCTTGGTCCAGTACAAATTGCATGAAAAAAAAGCTGCCCTCTGCCAAGAAGATGGGATCGAAAGATAATGTGTTCTATTTCCTCCATCCCCCTCTCCTTCACTGCTCACAGTTGAAAAATACAAACGGTGAAACAAGAGACAAAAATCACGATGAGTTTTACACCACTATGCCCTATTTTCTGATGAAATTAAAAGACAAATGAAGATAAGAAAATTTGATTATGTTCTTGCTTTGCTTGCCGATCAGTATAAGAAACTTTTGGGCTTCAATAGAAGTGAAAGGGTCACCTTGGCGAGTGATGGAGAGCCCTGCGGATACATTCAACAGCATGATACGGATTCCCCTTGATCCTCCAGTAGAATGCTGCCATGTTGTACAAGAACCCAGGAAGCTTTTGTTCTGTAATAGAATAGATCATTCAATGTTCAATATATGAAGATAAAGAAATTAAACTATGACTTAAATAATCCTCTAAGAACACTATACTAGGACCAAGAAACATATGCTCAAGGTAAC
>JAWDGP010004525.1:0-65000 GCA_033675545.1 Elysia crispata
AGAGAGAAGGACAATGCTATCGCTGGAAACCCACCAACCTAGTTCATGACATAAGATCTAGATCTATATTTTGCCAGGCATTTGAACAATATTATGTAAACTTTTATCATGTTCACTAAAGTATCAAAATCATAAACTGTGAAAACTTTATTAAAACTAGTTAAAAATGAATGAAATGTAAGAGGGAGAAAGATAGAAAGAATGAATTAGAAAAGAGAGCAAGAGAGAGAGAGAGAGAGAGAGAGAGAGAGAGAGAGAGAGAGAGAGAGAGAGAGAGAGAGAGATAAGGAAACTGATGGAAAAGATTACTGAGGGTACAATAAAATAATTGGTCTCGTTTGAGGTGACTCCCAAGAGACAAAAAAAAAAGATTCCAAACTCTTTTTATAAATGGAATATTTCTTGCTTTAGTGCAAAGATGTTGGTCCGGTTCTCTACAATTTAAAAACAGTTTTTTGATTGCCGGACTTCAGTAGATCGGCTTGCAAACTCTTTCAGTGAAACCAAGTTAAAGCTTAGCTATAAAGCATTCAATTTTGCTCTGAAAATAATGAATAAGTTATATGACATTGAAAAAAATGTAGAGAAGCTGCTTGTTTTTGATCTTGTCATGGCAGAAAGAAACGGAACTCCAGTGGTTTTTCTCTGAAAATATCACCATCTATCACCCTTCACTTTTCTCAATGTATGAAAAATGTCAAAATGTCTTATTCGGATTTTATGGTTGCGAAATATTCCGGTAAAACGATTTGTTGCTATGTATACGAAGAATCGGAGAGGAAATTTCGCCTGCCACTCAATATGCCACAGATTTCGTCTTGTGTGGTCGCTGTCGGGTTTTTTTTTTTTCTGCCTTTTAGTGTCTGTGGGAGGATTACGCCTCATAAGTTGCTATCAGCGGATCAGCTCGGCTGGAATCTTGCAGGAAAGGTAAAAGAGGAGAAATGAAAGAAAAGGAAAAGGTGGAAGAGAAGATTGGAGGAAAGGGGGAGGAGGGACGGATGAGAGGAGGAAAAGAGAAAGTGAGGGGAGAAAAATGCGGTAGATTTGATCAGAGAGGAAAAAACACTCTGAAATAAAGGATAATTAGGAGAGATTAGAAACTAAGAGAAAGAGAGAGAGAGAGAGAGAGAGAGAGAGAGAGAGAGAGAGAGAGAGAGAGAGAGAGAAAGGGAGAGAGAGGGAGAGGGAGAGAGAGAAAGAGAGTGAGAGGGAGAGAGAGGGGGGAGAGAAAGAGAGAGAGAGAGAGAGAGAGAGAGAGAGAGAAAGAGAGAGATTCAGACAGACAGACCCAGAGAGAAAGAGAGAGTGAGAAAGAGATAGATGTTCAGGTTTATGGAAAGATAATCTAAAAACACATTGAGAAAAGTGTGAAGAGAGATAGATTGTGTTATTTTGAGAGAAAAAACTCATGCGTTGTGTTTCTACCATCATGCACCCTCTCTACATCTTTTCTAATCTTACAAAACATTTTTTATTTCATCATTGATTACTGACTTCTTTTCCTCACTGCCAGTTACTGGACCCTTTCATCCTGATCTGTCTGTCTGTATGTGTGTTTCTCTCTCTCTCTCTCTCTCTCTCTCTCTCTCTCTCTCTCTCTCTCTCTCTCTCTCTCTTTCTCTCTCTCTCTCTCTCTCATATTTCTTCACAGCCGTGTCTTTAGCGTTACTCCCTTCTTTTCTTTGACCCCTTTCATCTTTCCTCCCTCTCTCCTTTTACCTGCATCAGTCATTCGTTCAAAAACTTTGCCTATCTCCATTCACAGCCTTAACGTTGCAGAAAATGATTTTCCTTTTTTCTTTTTTTCTCTTTGTTTCTCCTTTCATTTCTGTTGTCGTACCTGTTTGGCAATATGCAGTAAGTCTATGTGCCTTGCTTTATCGCGATATAACATGCATGTATGTAATCCACGCCGCACCAGCACTTGCCCGTGATGGGTTTATTATGGAGGCACATTCTACAGCAGACGACAGTCACTGTTCTGTTTTCAGTTGACCCGCCTTGAGGACTGGAGGTTTTTTTGTCTCCTCGGCCCTCACCTCGCCTCGCCGCACTCCTCCCCGCTCCCTCTCGCAGTGTCTGCCACCTCGGTGAGGGTGACGGTTTGGGCGGCAGAGGCTGTGGCAGACAAGACCTCCAGCGCTGGATGTACACTGTACAGCGACTCTAGTGTAGTGCTTTCTGCTTTCCGTTCTGAACCGCGGCGACTTCTTCTCTCCACTCCATCTATCAGGTCGTGGTCGTGGTCGTTTGGCGAGCGGCGAGCTTCAACCTGTGGACCACAGCGGATCGCTCGTGAAAAACAGTCGCTAGATCTAGATGGTTTGATGAGATAGGAAATTTATACCCAGATATATCGTGACTGGCTGGACCGTGCACACCTCGATACAGTACTATAGCGGATTTGGTGTCTCATTGTTCGGGAAAGATGTTTTGTCGAGTTGTTAAGGATTCAATGGATTATAAATAATTCGTTTCGTGCGTTACCGACCCTGGACCAGGTATATTACGATGCATTTAGGAAGTTACTTTTGTTTGTGAGCCATTGTTGCAAAGAGGGGGGGGGGGGGACTCTGATTGTCTTCGTTTGATTTAGGAATTTGATGGTCGCTATACTTAAGAAATTTTGTAATTCATTTAGATTATTTATTTTTTTTTTTGCATAGATGCTAAAATAATTGAGCATTGTGTTTTTCCTGGAAATTGTTTTGGATATTTGAAGTTTCTCTAGATTTACGAAACCATCGCAATAACTATAATAAATGTTGAGCTTTTCTTAATTCAGTAATAAATTTTGAATGCTGCTTCATCTGATAAGCTCCCGTGCTGTATATTTATTGTCTTTTAAAAATTTAAGGTAATCAAAGAAAGAAAATTTTTCTCCTTGAATAAATTTACCGACATAGCTATTTTAGACTGGGCGGAGGAAGTTTATAACCATTCTAATAACAGTTTTTAAAATATACTATACAGATTAAACCAATACTATCCGAATAAATCTTTGTTGAAAGTGAGTTAATCGAAGACGTATTATTTCATGAAGCTACATGATCAAGTGCCTATTTTATTTTGCCTTCATTGATATAAAGAGCACATAATAATACTTGAAAAGCATAACTGTACAATTTATTAAAAAGAAACGTACAAAACGTATTTCTACTTTTTCACTTTTTAAAGATTTATCAGCGAAACCCGAGTATTGTTATTCCAGTTCTATCATGCTATGAAGACCTTTGAGAAACAAAGCGAGAGGAGAGGAAGAAATCAAACAATAGTTGTGGAAATTGAATGTAGGCACGGGACTTTTTTTTAATGATAGAACGTCTTAAACCTTTTTTTTAAACTTTAAAGTATCCCGGTAACTAGCAGTAAAAAAAGTGGAGGAAATTGTCTTTAGGGCACGCAGTTAAGTGCAGAAGGCCTTTAGTTTATCCATTCTAGAATTTTTTCCAATCCAATAAAAGCTTTCTTGTGTTCACAGCGTACGGATCTATTCAGTTTTTCATGCATAATGAAGATATTGTGTCCCCAAACAATAAGTGAAAGTGAAAGGTTCACATTAAGATCTCGGCTTATTCTTATGCAATAGTCTTTTCACACATCTCCTGGTGCACTTGAGATCAAAACCTTAGCACACAGACAGATTTTTATTATTTTTGTTTTGCTTTACCCTTTTAGATCTCCTTACAACCAAAGCACTGTAGACAGTTCCTCGTTTCACTGGTCGGGAAAAGTTTTGCGACGGTCAGTCTCGTGGCAACAGTTCTTACACAAACTGTAGATCAGAAGAAAACATATCCAACGCCATGTAGTATTGACACAGGCTTACAGAGTGCATACAATTGCTCTGCTTACGAGAGAATCTTTTAGGCTGTTCCTCTTTTCTTTATAGTTTTTCTCGCCAACACAGCTGGTAAACGCCTATGAATAAAAAGGCCCTACTTAACTTCTTTACCGCTAAATACCTCCGGTAGGCCTTGTGATTTCCGAGAAAGATAAGTGCGAGAGATATAGGCAGTACTCAGCTGAGCTTAACAATAGGCTTTGAGTGGAAATGACCGAAAAATGTTTGCCTCTATGGGATTCGAACCATTGACGTATTGATGCGTCACCTTGTCACTCAAAGAGAGAAGGCTGATAATAATAGACCACTACGTTCTTTAGATTGACATTATGAACCATCCAATGAGAAATTCCAAATACTTATTGATACTATTTTATCTTCAACTTGAGTGCTCTTGTACGGAGTTTGATACTTGCGGCAAATATTCTGAGGGCAGTTCTATTTACCCAAAATTGCTGAGCCAGCTGAGGTGGTATGGAATGAAATCCTCGTTCTTGGTTTTATCGTCATTTAAAAGAAAAAGAAAAACCCTTTAGACACATAACCTTGCCATCTATAGCCAGCGATCTGTAACCGAGTAAGAAGGAAGTTAATTAAACCAACCTCATCAGAATCAGACCCTTTCCGTCATTTCATTTTTTTTTGTTGCTAGCGATTTAAGTCATTTTGTGCCTTCTATTTGTTACTTTCATGTCCTCTTTGGTCCTCACATCCCTTTGGCTATCTTGTCAGTATATTCGCGGATTGACAATTTTACCACATCTGATTGTCAGTATCCATCTATCTATGTCGCCGTTCACATATTAGTGCTCCGACTTAGACGCCTCGGCTGCCTCTTCCAGTAAACCTTTTAAATTTACTAAGCCATAATGGCCAAAAAACAGCAAAACTGATCTCTGTCTATCTGAACAGTACACATTCATTCAAGACCAACTCATTCTGACCATTTCGGTTACGTTTCTCCGCAATGTTATAGAAGCTTTCCCCAATGGTGAGGGTAACACAAGGATGACACATCGACACACATCGACTTTGTATTGCGATAACACAGCGTTTGCAATAAGAATAGCAGTTGTTTAATTTTGTAAAATCCAAATCTGTCTCTAAATCCTTACATACATGTATCATCAATCAATCAATCAATCGATCAATCAGGTGCCGTGCTCTCCAGCGTAGGCTATCATGACCTTCCACTCATCTCTATCCCTTTTTGCTTTCAGTGCATCTGTCACTCGTTCTACTATGAGCCACTTTGTTAATGTTAGTCCACCGAACATCTTCTCACGTTACTTTCCCCTGCTGCGTTTTCCTTCGATCGTTCCAGTTGTCACAAGATATTCTAGTTTCTCTTTTCTCATGAGATGGCCAAAAAAGATTACCAGGCGTGTACGTATTCTATGAGTGATCTTGTTGTATCGGTTTCTCGTAACACTGTTTCGTTCGATTTCTTTGCTGTCCATGAGATTCGTAGCATTCTCCGTAGGAACCACATTTCTGTTGCCTCCAGTTAATTTTGTTACTGTTTGAAATTATTTCATTATCACAGATTTCAGAAAATGCGCTGCTATGAATTCCGGCAAGGTCGTGCATATTCCAGCAGTTTGTACTCGAAACCATAATCTTTCTAGTAATATACGCGTTGAAAATGATCCTCAAATTTATGAAAGCTATAGAATAAGCTGTTTCCAATGTTTATTGTCTTAGGATTTAAAAATTAAAAAAAAAAGTTCTTTGTTTACTTTAAATTTCTGAAAACAAATTCTACGGAAACTGCAATATATCTTGAAGTCGGATGGCTGTAGCTGTAGACTGATCGTGGGACCTCTAGTCTAAACCCGATCCACATCTTCAATTCTGCATAACAGTGTCTTGGTAACCGGTAGATTGTCATGGAGAACCGATAATGTGGATGCAAAAAGCATTGGACTCAACGGGCGAACCAAAAAGTTCGTCATGCTTGATTTCCTGGCATCGGGTCGGCCTGTTGTGAGGTCACTGGGGGACACAGGAGAGATTGGTGGCTGACAGTTCCAGTTACCGCGAGGCCGAAAATGGAAATTCGGTTTGTTAACTTCAAAAGTATTGGTCGCACATATTTGAAAGTTATTTTTTTTTTATATCAGCGCCCTCGACATAGCTATGTCAAAGTAAAAAAAAAAAGTTCTAATTTTTTGCTTTCTTCATAAAAACAGATTTATTTTTAAGCATGTGTGCATATATGTACACACTTTCACTCAAAACCAGCCGCAAGACAAAACATGTATATAGGGCTCTAGGTTAATTATTTGCATCTTTTGTATGAGCCGCTAGACTCATGGCCTAGCCTCGTCCCGTCCTTACTGAATCAGTTTTATTCACCAGAAAAATATTCAATTTTGAAAAAAAAAAAATATCGGTCGTTTTACTTTCATATTTGATTTGAAAATGGCTTTGTGGTCGAAAAAAAAACGTTTTCGAGTTTATCGAAATTTACCGGTCGCACGAGTGTTTATGGAAAGTCAAATAATGAAAATAAATGTGTGTGTATATATATATATATATATATATATATCAGACTGATGAAAGAAACAGCTAATCAAAGCCTAGTTAATTTCGTAAAAGCATTTGATTCTGAAGCGGACAAAGATACAGATTTTTAAAAAAGATAAACAGCTTGCGCGGCTTTTTCCGAAAAGAGTTGAAAAAATTTGAACCTTCAAAACTGTGTGGGTCAGTGGAGGTATAATGTAGAAATAATGCGATATTATGTTTGCCAAATTCACTGGGAAACAAATTTTTGCGCTACCGCCCACAGCCTCGCGCCGTGACCTCTGACCCCGTGTGCGTGTGTATGGCACCAGTTTGACAGGCAAACCTGCTGTGGAAAGTCTCAGTTTTACCTTAAGTTAAACCAGCCGAGTTGGAATGAACATGTGTTCGGGCCTCAGTACAGCGTTCACTGGACAAACTTATCTGGCGCTTTGGTTCTAAAATAAATCAGTGGAAGATGCAAACTTCAAAGAGTTCGCCCTATTTTCCGCTGCTTTCGGTTCATTAAGTCTTCGCCAGAACCTTTTTTTTTTTTAAATTTAAACCGAGATCAAAGGCTGATCATGAAAACCATCAGACTGTAATGAAACTATCACATTGCCTCTAAAGTGCGAAGGGCGTACATCGTTCTCAGTTTAGATAACAAATGTTATAGATAAAAATACAGTTACGCAACAAAAAGAGTTGGAAAAAACGCTGTTAGATCTAGGGACCTTTTAAATATTCACAGTCATTGTTAGCACGCAAGGCTTCCTAAAATACAGACCAAGTCTTTGAAGTGAACAAACTTTTGCAGTAGGTGCAAGGGTGAGGTATATCATTTAACTATTTGACAGAGTTAGGACAGTTAGATATATTTCTGTTGTGTAAGCCTGTAGGCTCAATTATAGGTGCGTTTTGAGCACAATAAATTATTCTGTCTCAAAAGTTTAAAGAAATCGATCACTACAACTGAAACAAGCAAAAGTTGGTTCAGTTCGGTAACTTGGCCTGTGTTTTGGGAAGCCTCGGTGGCACCGCTGTCTCGCTGAGCTGGCCTGGCAAGGCGTTGGGCTGGGCGCCGCATGAGGAGCGGCTTCGATCCCCGTCCATAACACCATGATTCTGTTGTATGTTTTCTTGCTTTCTTAACTTTGTAATATTACATCTAGTGTAGCGGTTTCTTCCTTCGTTGACCCTAAATATATCATTACATTATTTTCATTTTCAGCATACACATTTATACTTCAATTCTATTTTTCTTTCTTTCGTTTCTTTGTTTGTAATATCAGATCTAATTGAGTGGTTCCTTCCTTAGTTGGCTCTAAATATATCCTTACATTATTTCATCTTCAACTTACGCACGTACACAATACTATAACATTACAAGCACCGTGCGCAGATAGTGGTAGTAATGCTTCCCCTGTTACTACAAGGTCGGACGTTTGACCATTTTAAACTGAATTATATTGATAACCGTAGCAGAAGGCTCAACAAGGTCGGGTTTTCTAGCATGTCGAATCGGTTAGATGGGCTTTAAGTAAAAGAGCCGGCCGCACCTCTCAGGATCCACTTTGCATTAAAATAATCTTTTTATTAAACAAGGCGGCCAGAGATTGACAGTTTCCTGTGCCTGAGTTTCCCTCTTTCCTATCTCTTTGTCGCTCTACACCTCCCCCCCCCCCTCTCTCTCTCTCTCTCTCTCTCTCTCTCTCTCTCTCTCTCTCTCTGTTCTGTCTGGGCAAGTTTCTTATACCTCTTTGAAGTCTTTTTTTGGTTCTTTTTGCGCCACCCCATTTTTCCTTCTCTCTCTGTCTGTCTGTCTGTCTGTCTGTCTGTCTCTCTCTCTCCCCCCCCCTCCTCCCTCCCTCTCTCTCCCTTATTCTCTTTCCCTCTGTAATGTCCCTCTACAGTCCCTTTGAAATGTGTTGCTCTTTCTTTCTGACTTTTCCGTCTTTCTATAATATTTTATGTCGGTATAAATTTCTCTCTGTCTGTCTGTCTCTCTCTCTCTCTCTGTGTCACTCTCTCTCTCTCTCTCTCTCTCTCTCTCTCTCTCTCGCTCTCTCTCTCTCTCTGTCACTGTCTCTTTCTTTCTCTCTCGCTCTCTCTCTCTGTCACTGTCTCTTTCTTTCTCTCTCTCTCTCTCTCTCTCTCTCTCTCTCTCTCTCTCTCTCTCTCTCTCTCTCTCTCTCTCTCTCTCAATCAGCTTGTCTATCGCAAAAGGCCCAGCCTTAGGTGCCAACGCGTCTTACGTTATCCACATTTTAAGACTCAAATCTAGTCGACACAATCGTCCCACCCGTGGCCACCCCAGCTCTCTAGCTTTATCGCTTGTCCGCCTTGATGGGTGTTTGGCACAGCTCTGTTGTCATACCTTAATTAATTTCTTGTCTGCTGAGATCCAAAGATCCTCGCACCTGCATAATTATAATCCAACAGGCCCAGTTACATAGCCCTGCACCACAGCTCCAAAATAGTAGTTTGGCCTAAGGAAGTTTTCAGTGAAGAAATTTATGAACATTCAAAATAAATTTAATCGGCGGTAAGAAGTACGACCCAGCATCGCTTGTATAAAAGAAAAAAAATACTTGTGGACATTTTTATTTCGTTGTTTAAGTAAGAACGTCGCATCATAACAGACAATTAGGTCACACTGATGACAGAGAAATTGGAGTGTGTGTGTGAGAGAGAGAGAGAGAGAGAGAGAGAGAGAGAGAGAGAGAGAGAGAGAGAGAGACTTAGATACTAAAAGAAACATTACCAAAACTATACTTTACTAACAATTATTAAAACTTAATACACCTTTTCAAAATATTTATACGCCGTTAATTGAAAAATCATATATAATATAACTTTTTATAACTTTCATCATTTATGATGCCAGGAGCACTAACCCATCTGGTTGCCAAGTTATTATTATTATTATTATTATTATTATTATTATTATTATTATTATTATTATTATTATTATTATTATTATTATTATTATTATTATTTATTTATTTATTTATTTATTTGGGGGGGGGGGTTCCATAAGACTCTTTGTTATGGGCAAATAAACACGTCACCAAACACCCTCGTCATCCTCATTGTGTGCGCAACACGCATGCGCAGCGGGGGAATATTATTCCGAACGTTCTGAATGGACCCGTTAATTCGCCATTCTGGGTCACACAGATGTAATTTCTAGGCCATCTATTATTGTATCAGGTAGCGATCATTTTTGTTTGTGAATTTTACAAATTTAATTATATATTTTCGGTTGCTATTCTCGTTGCTTCGTAAAGTTTTCGCGCGTAAGAGACGTTTATTCTGAAAATTTAATAAAAAAAAAAGAAAAAAACGAAACAAAAAATAAAACAAAACTGGAGGAAACCAGATTTTCTAGAAGAAAAGAGCCTTTTTTTTTTCTTTCCTCTTTTACTTTATCTTCTTCTTCTTCTTCTTCTTCTTCTTCTTCTTCTTCTTCTTCTTCTTCTTCTTCTTCTTCTTCTTCTTCTTCTTCTTCTTCTTCTTCTTCTTCTTCTTCTTCTTCTTCTTCTTCTTCTTCTTCTTCTTCTTCTTCTTCTTCTTCTTCTTCTTCTTCTTCTTCTTCTTTATTTTCTTCTTCTTTTTCTTCTTTTTCTTCTTCTTACTCTTCTATTTCTTCTTATTCTTCTAATTCATGTTCTTCTTCTTCTTCTTCTTCTTCTTCTTCTTCTTCTTCTTCTTCTTCTTCCTCTTCCTCTTCCTCTTCTTCTTCTTCTTCTTCTTCTTCTTCTTCTTCTTCTTCTTCTTCTTCTTCTTCTTCTTCTTCTTCTTCTTCTTTTTTCTTTTTCAAAGAAAGTAGTCCAAGCAACGAGTAGAACCAGTAAAAACGAGGTTTCCACTATCATATCACCTGTTCCATACTGTACAAAGTCCCCTCGACAAAGGCTCTGGTTAACTTTGCACTTGAAAAAAATCTGACTTTTTCTATGTAAATGTTAAGAAAAAAAAAAAAAAGAATCAAACTCACACACACATTCAAAATAAAAGTAACCCCCCCCCCGCAAACTGTTTCTGATTCTTACTCTTTTGCAGGGAAACCCTGTGTAACGTGTGTTCAACACGTCTACATTAGGCTTTCAGTTTTTTCTATTTGGGCTTGTCTCAGCTCAGCACATACCTCTCTGTTCTTTTCTCATTGTCTGCCTCCCTTCCTCTTTCTCTTCACCCTCCTTCGCTTTCTCTCTCTCTCTCTCTCTCTCTCTCTCTCTCTCTCTCTCTCTCTCTCTCTCTCTCTCTCTCTCACTCTCTCTTTCTTTATCTATCTATCGATCTATCTCTTTTGAATCTTTGGGCTTGTCTAGGGCAGATCTGCTATGATTTCAATGGGAACGAGTTCTATTTTTTTTATTCTCTTTTTTTCCCCTGTGAATCATCAGCTCGTTTCGTTCCTATTCTGTTTCCTCTTGCTTTTTTTCTCATTGCCTGCCTCTCTTTCTCCTCTCTGTCTGTCTGTCTGTCTGTCTGT
This sequence comes from Elysia crispata, assembly GCA_033675545.1. Classification (NCBI taxonomy): domain Eukaryota; kingdom Metazoa; phylum Mollusca; class Gastropoda; family Plakobranchidae; genus Elysia; species Elysia crispata. The sequence continues at coordinate 10,854 of JAWDGP010004525.1, forward strand.
CTGTCTGTCTGTCTGTCTGTCTCTCTCTCTCTCTCTCTCTCTCTCTCTCTCTCTCTCTCTCTCACTTTCTCTCTATCTCTGATTGCCTGTTTCTGTCTCGCTTTTCATCTCTGCCTGTCATCTCTATCTGTCTTTCTGCCCTTTATTCCTCTAGTTCATCGTGCGCCTTACTTTAACATCATTATTTAAAAAAAAAAAAATAAAAAAAAAACTTTGCCTCAAATTTTCAATTAAATCCCATCTATGCTAACCCACTTGAAAAATAGATCTAGCCTTACATGTCGTATTAGCCGCGGCACAAACAAAAATTTGAAACAAAACACACAACAAAAAGGAAAACAAAGCGAAACAAACCCAAGTAACAATAAAAGGAGCCGAATAAGGTGAAGGTTAAAGATTTTTTTCCGCTGCTCCAGTGACGGATCTTTCTTTTTATATCGTTGAGCTCAGCAACATGTCCACGCCCATTTCTTTCTTCTCTATATACAGTATGATCTCCAGGATGACACCTAGGGAGGGACAAAGAGAGGGAAAAGTGAGAGAGAGAAGAAGAAGAAGAAGAAGAAGAAGAAGAAGAAGAAGAAGAAGAAGAAGAAGATATAGATAGAGAGGATAGAGAGAAGGAGAGGAGAGGGAGTCAGAGAGAGAGAGAGAGAGAGAGAGAGGAATCTTAATTTGTTGCTTATTAAATATCATGTTGGAAACAGCATAACACGTCAAATTGGACAAAATAAAAATTAAAAAAAAAGAAAAGAATACAACAAATTCAAATTAAGGTTCCCTAAGAAAAGTGTTTCCGCTTCGACCTTGTTCGGGATATCTAACAATAATAACGGTGGACACTAAAATGATAATAATGTCACATTTGATTTTTTCGAAATCTCTCTTTGTCTCTCTCTCTCTCTCTCTCTCTCTCTCTCTCTCTCTCTCTCTCTCTGTCTCTCTCTGTCTGTCTCTCTCTCTCTCTCTCTCTCTCTCTCTCTCTCTCTTCCTCTGCCCTTTTCTGTCTCTCTCTCTCTCTCTCTCTCTCTCTCTCTCTCTCTCTCTCTCTCTCTCTCTCTCTCTCTCTCTCTCTCTCTCTCTCTCTCTCTCTCTCTCTCACTGAATTTCTTTGTATCTAACTTTTTTTTCTCTGCCCGATATCATCTTCCCACGAAAGACTAATACGAGTCCTCCATTCCCAAGCATCGAGCCTTGTCTTCACGACTCTGGGTCGCGTCGACTGAATGAACCAGGGACATGGCTCAGACCACAGGCGTGGGGCTAAAACATGTCTGTGGCAACGACGCACACGATGGGAAAGTCTGGGCAATACTTGTCTGTTAAGACTATCTGAAACCTCTCACCGCATGCACTTCTCTCCAAGACTGCCAGATCTTCGTATAAGACTCCCAGGACATTCTTTTAGAGGAAGTTTTAAACAATTTAATGCTTCTCGGGAAAGTCTGGGCAATGCGTGTCTACTAAGACTGAATTCTCCCACCTCATGCCGTTCTGTCGATCCAAGACTTCCAGATCTTCGTATAAGACTCGCAGGAAAAAAACATAGGCGATTGAAAGAATTAAGAATTTATAGCGCTAGCTGGGCAGCGCCAGCAGGTGGTGATCCACACATGCGCACACGCACTGCGGTTTGTGACGCGTCATAAGATTTCAGTATATCATTGGAATAAAAAAGAAAAAAGTTAGTATCTCTAGAAAAAAAAAAACCAAAACAAAATACAAGTTTGGATCGAAAGCTCCGACAGGATATAATGTGTTTAAGCAGATCTTACAAGTACAACCCCTCTATGTTTCTCTTTGGGTTTCGTAATGAAGGGATATTTTCCCCTTTCAAAGTCGGAAAATTTCTGCCACCGTTGAGCCGTAATATTTTCGTGTGCGTGTGCGTTTGTGTGTGTGTGTGTGTGTGTGAGAGAGAGAGAGAGAGAGAGAGAGAGAGAGAGAGAGAGAGAGAGAGAGAGAGAGAGAGAGAGAGAGAGAGAGAGAGAGAGAGGAAATTGTTCGAAATCAACATCAATTTCAAGTATGACGGCGCGCGTTCGAACCCAAGCACCTAATGAGAAACGGGCTTCACTCAACGTATTCTTAGTGAAGTGTTTGATTTGAGCCATTCATTTCTCTCTGGGGTTGTTATGATCTTGTTCAACGTGTCTGTATTCCGTGAAACTCGAAACGACTTTCTTCGTTAATCTCTAGATCATTGGATCCTTAGGGATGTATAACAAACAGCACAGAGAGAGAGAGAGAGAGAGAGAGAGAGAGAGAGAGAGAGAGAGAGAGAGAGAGAGAGAGAGAGAGAGAGAGAGAGAGAGAGAGAGAGAGACAGACAGACAGACAGACAGACAGACAGACAGACAGAGTGAAAGAGAAAGAGAGAAATAGAGAGAGACAGACAGAATGAGAGAGAGAGAGAGAGAGAGAGAGAGAGAGAGAGAGAGAGAGAGAGAGAAATTTAGTATAAAGATTGATTTAAAGCGAAGGATAGATAGGCAGGTAGAGATGGATACATAGATAGATAGATAGATAGATAGAAAGATAGATAGAGATGGATAGATAAAGAGCGATAAAAAGAAGGGGGGAGAGAGAGAGAGAGAGAGAGAGAGAGAGAGAGAGAGAGAGAGAGAGAGAGAGAGAGATGCAGAAAGTCAAAGACAGACATACAAGTGTGTGAGAGAGACAGACAAACGTAACACGAAAATGAGGCAAAGAGAAAAAGAAAAAAAAAAAAACCCAACAATATTTCTTCGAAAAATCATGACGAACAAACGCAAAAAAAAAAGAAAATCTGCCTAGAAAACAGAGCGAAAAAACTAGCCGGCTTTCATTTAAGACCTTCAAAAATTAAAAAAAAAAAAAAAAAAAAAAAAGAAAAAAAAGGGGCCGGTGTTTTCAAAATGTGCACAGTGCAGCTTCACCTGATGTTAACGGCTCTTGAACTGGCCCAATTGTTTGCTCTAGATCTTGCGTGAACCGCTGGCTCTAATACGCGCACCTGTTAGATTCTTACTTTTTTGGCTTTCGTGAGTGCAATGTAACGTCATCAACCAAGGTCGGTCGCGATTCGAAACTGTAGACATGCTTACCTTGTTTCTTAGACTGTAGGTCTTGTTTATAAATTATATTCGGCAAAGCATAATCTAGTTCTTCTCCGAGTTTGCTTCCATTTAAATCGTAAAATTATCTTGTTGTTGTTGTTGTTGTTGTTGTTGTTGTTGTTGTTGTTGTTGTTATTATAATTATTATTATTTTTATTATATAATTTTTCTTCTTCTTCTTCTTCTTCTTCTTCTTCTTCTTCTTCTTCTTCTTCTTCTTCTTCTTCTTCTTCTTCTTCTTATTATTATTATTATTATTATTATTATTATTATTATTATTATTATTATTATTATTATTATTATTATTATTATTATTATTATGGGAAGGCACAAAACGCGGCCACATTTTTTGTTTTGTTTTGAGAAGCCTGGTTCAACAAGCATATTTGAAATCCGCATGACTTGACTTCCCCCGTTATTTGAATTAGTCATACTGCTGTCGCTCTTTTCTGCTGTCCTGGTTCATTCATTCAGTGTGTAGTGGGTAAAATGACCTCTATGAGGGTCAAATAAAGAGAGAAAGAGAGAGAGAGAGAGAGAGAGAGAGAGAGAGAGAGAGAGAGAGAGGGAGGGAGAGGGTGAGAAAGAGAGAGGGAGAGAGAGAGTTCGAAACAGACATAAGGAGTAAGAGAGTGAGAGAGAGAGAGAGAGAGAGAGAGAGAGAGAGAGAGAGAGATCGAAACAGACAGAAGGAATAAGAGAGTGTGGGAGAGAGAGGAAAAAAATGAGTTCGGAGACTGATAAGATTAGTTAAAAAGAACAAATAATCAAAAAAAGGAGAAATGAAAGACAGATAATTAGACAAACAAGTAAAGAAAGAGAGAAAGAGAGAGAGAAAGATGAAGAGTGAGAGAGGGAAAGTACAACGCAGATGGAGAGAGAGAGAGAGAGAGAGAGAGAGAGAGAGAGAGAGAGAGAGAGAGAGAGAGAGAGAGAGAGAGAGAGAGAGAGAGAGAGAGAGAGAGAGAGAGAGAGAGAGAGAGAGAGAGACGGACAGACAGACTAAGAGAGAGATTGGGGAAGGTAGAGCGAGTGAGAAAGATAGCAATGAGAACTATTAAAACTATTATTTAATACAGCTATTTCTAAGAATAGTTAACCAACATACCAGAAGAATTTTCATTGAAATCCGAAACTCCACAGCGCTGCCTCGATCTAGAAATCCAGTGCTCTAACAATTTCATAAACTTGACAGCAGTGTAAAACCTGTCCACATTGAAGGCTTAATTGGTCGCTATAAAAAGCTTAACCTGGCCTCTACTTTTATGTCATCCTCTTTGCTTTAAGATCGCTTTGAGAAAGACGGGGGAGAGTTCAAAGAGATGTCTCTCTTCAGTGCTTTCTTTCTTTGGTGTGGGGCTCGTAAAATGTAATGATAGGCTTTTGGCGTCAGAGAGAAATATAATAGAGCCCTTAGAATCGTCATAAACTGCATTGTCTTGTGTCTTATAAAAACAATCATTGACTCGATTTAGGTATTGATAGCTTTGTTGCAACTACATTCTTACAGGACTTTTCTTACCGTTTAATTTCGTTCAATATTTTGTGGTTTTTCTTCTATTTATTTTTTAAGCTTTTAAGTGTACAGATGATATTCATTTCAACTCACCGAATCTCTTCATTTCCCCTCCCCACCTCCCCCCCCCCTCACTCTCTCTCTCTCTCTCTCTCTCTCTCTCTCTCTCTCTCTCTCTCTCTCTCTCTCTCTCTCTCTCTCTTTGTCTGTCTGCTTTACTTTCACTTTCACACTGTCTGCTCCTCTATCTGACTGTCTGTCTATCTTTATCTCTCGGCCTTACTTTCCACCCCCCCTCCCCCTCTCTCTTTCTCTCTCTCTCTCTGTCTCTCTCTCTCTCTCTCTCTTTCTTTCTGCTCGTGGTATATATATATTTACCTTTTTCTTTTTCTCGTTCTGTCTTTATGCCTCTCTCCTTTCTCTCTCTCTCTCTCTTCCTCCCTCTCTCTCTCTCTCTCTCTCTCTCTCTCTCGTTTTTAGCATCATGTCTTTGAAGCCTGTGCTTGTAATAGTGTTATGAAATGATTCATTGTTCTCCTGTTCTCCTTTTATCGCATAACTCCCTCCAATTCTCATTTGTCTTTCGTATGAGTGAAAACTCATAACTCAAAACACGTTTTATAACCTCATTCTCCTTTTCTCCCTTCTTTCTCTGCCGCCATCTCTCTATCTGTTTCTCTCTACTTCTCTCCTCCATCCTCTCTTTCCTTTTTTTATCCTCCAACTCGCACATACAACTTAAAACCATCTTTGTATAACCGCAGTATGGGTTACTCTTTTTTTTTTTCTTTTTTTTTTTCTCCTGCATTTTTTTCCGCGTGTTATTTGGGCCAATATTCAGATCAAAGTGGATTAAACCTCGCTTTATTGACGTGTCTGGACCATTTTATAGTATCTCAAGGGTTCCACTGTCGAGCAGAACATGAACAAGCTAGGGGTGACAGGGTAAATCCTATATCTTACAATCAGCGGCATTGTGGATCGAGATTTTGACAGAACTTCCGCAAATGTTTAAATAAATTTTTTCGATTACACAATTGTTCTTTTGATCCAATCGTTCAATATACATTTTTCGCGAGTTGAACCCCAAAGTCTGGAGGTGATTTTGAAGGCCCCGTTTTCACTTTCAATTTTCAGTTTGTGCCTGCCTGAGTAGGGCATACTAATTTCGACAGCAACAGTAACAACGAAATAAATAAATAAGTAAAAAAAAATTAAAAAAAAAAACAAAAAAAACAACCCATTAATTTGGCTTGTTGCGTACGGTTTATATCAAAGAATCCACCAAATTCATGCTCCGCTCTGAAACGCGAGTCACGTGATAATGAAGGTCACCGTCTCTTGACTGGTCAATGATGTGGTTGTACCCGGACGTTCAATGTCAGCTTGTGCAGCTCTCACTTCAAAATTTGAATTGATCAGAAAAAAAAAGCTCACCTAAAAAAGAAAAAGAAAAAGAAAAAATCAGCTAAAACAAAGCAAACAAAAAACAATACATGTATATTTTTTCAGTTGAAGGCCTTGCTCCTACCGGTATACCGACGTGATTCCTCCAGTGCGCTGCGCACACAGAACTGACGTAAAACTAAACCACAATGTGTAGAGATCTTTACCTAGAATTGCACTCGGCTGACTGTCTGTCCTCGACGACTGTGGTGGGTCCTCTTTAATGCGCTTGCGTATAAAAAGAAGCCGCCGCATAAACGTTGCTAAGGGGGATTGCCCCAGTGTCTGCGCGGTGACTGTAATGCTGTGAGCCCTGTTTCATTGAGCGCTCGCCGGCTATCAGTCTCCGTCTTCGTCTCTCTAGCGAGCCAAGTTTGTTTGTTGCTTACATTTTTTTTTGTCGTTTGAGTTTCCCGAAGAATTTATAAGAAAACTGAGGAATGCGATCAAACCGTAAACAGGACAGGACTGTTTCGGTAGGATTCGAACCCCGTTGCTGTTTTTGACCGAATAGTAGATCTAGACTCGAACCCAGTTCCACATTATTGTTCGAACAGTAGATAGAGGCTCGAACCCGATACCGCTTTATTGTCAATTCAACTCTCTATCGACTAAGCTATTTACAGAGAGTCCGGCCCAACTTGAGGGCCTTGCGTGACCAAACCGTGTCCTGTCAGATAGACGGCAGGGTCGGACTTGAAGTCGACGATACGTAGCACAGACTGCAATGCATATATTTGTATTATATTATTTGTATATAATATTTGTATATATATATATAAGATCTTACCTTAAATTCTCTGCATACTACACTTGTGTTTCCGCTTGAAACACAAGTGTAGTATGCAGAGAATTTAAGGTAAGATCTTCTACATCTATGAAATGCTCCCACAGTTGAGCACTCTTATCAATTATTCCAACTTATCTTCAAACTATACATATATATATATATATATATATATATATATATATATATATATATATATATCGCGACAGTAAACTACATTATGCAACCAGAATCTTGCTTCTGATTGCATTATCCCCCCCTCAAACTCAACAAATCTGCCTGGACGTTTTATTCCTAATTATTCCCGCAATTGTCAACGTCTAATTTCAGCCCTGCTTGACGGAGGCTTCAGAACCTGACAGGACGGGCTATATCTAAGAAGGATATTACGAAACGAAATAACTAAAGCCATCACGTTTTCGACACTCGCTTCAAACCTCTATGCTCTTGATATAAGCGTCTTTACATTTTAACTGTTTTCCAGATCTCAACAAGAATATTACGATACAAATTAAATAAATACATCACGTATTCGACGCAAACTTAAAACCTGTCTGCTCTTGAGATAAGCGTCTTTACATCTTAACAGTTTTCCACATCCCAAAGACTCAATAGTTTTATTTGATCTTTTCGCGTGATCTTCGAAAAGGCTGCCTTATTGATTCTCATGAGCTCCTTGCTTCGATCTTTCGTTAATTTGTTAGCTCTACATCTATATAATTATAATAGGAGGTTTCAGAAACGCGTTCCCCCCCCCCCCCCCTTTTTTTTTTTTTTTTTTGGAAGATAGCAATGGCTGACGGTCCAAGTACTGAGCTTCCTTCGTTCCTACAGGACTATTTAACGAACTTGTCTATACAAAGAACATGTATTGATATGTTTATTCATTGATGCGTACTTTTGTCCGTCTTTTTACCTATGTATTATATATATATATATATATATACTCTTTCACACACAACTCTCTGCATCTTTATATATCTATCTATTTATATTTCAAGCTATAGGTAATCATTTATCTATCTTTGTCTATCCATCTTTCTGTTTATTTATTTATCCACTTATTTGTCTATTTATTTACCTAATTATCAATACATTTGTCTACCTATCTACATGTATGTTTCTGAATACCAAGACACTAGACTGACATGCAGAAATTTATAGTTTACTACATTATATAGTACTCTCAATACATTGAATCTAGGCTAATCCCCACTCGAGATTGAACCTGTTGACCATCGGATGACCAATAGCAGGGCTTTTCCGACTGCACCACGCTATTCAAGCTAGCATTATGGTCTGTCCAGAGAGTATAGATCTAGTACTCTGGTCCGTCCAAGACCAACACCAAGACTTGAGACCACCTTACACAGTGTTTGCGTGACCACTGGACAGTTGATTGGCAGTTACAACGGCGTTGTTCCTGTTCTGGACATAGCGGCCGACTGCCGGACTGTTACAGTAGTGACCACGCGTCATCCTGTCTGATCTTTTACTTTCCCCTCACTGGACATTCTCGTCTTGCCCACCGGATAGACCGAGCTCGGTGTTGTAATGGCGATGCTGGTCACTTGAACGTCGTGTGTTCACTGTGGAATGCGCCGAATTGACTTCTAACGACAGTGGGCACAAAAAACAAAAATCCCAACAAAATCTTAATTGTGAACGATCTCTAAGCCTCTGTTTAGCCGCGCACACCTAGGGATTTGGTGGGATGGAGACGTCACGAAAATTGACCTGTCGCCCAGGCCCATACTTGATTTGCTTTCATGCTTCTCTCAACACAAAAGTCAATTTCTCTCTTATCAGGGCGAGAGGGTCAGGTTGAAAGAGGGGTATCGGTTCTCTTTTTAAGGAAGCTTTGCGTATTTCCTAGGTTCACCAAAAAAGAAAAAATTATTAGCACTCATACAGGTAAATGCGTGTTTTTTTTTTTGTTTGTTAGTAAAAACGAGTTACAGATTTCCAAATATTACCTTGATTCCCAAGATAGTCATTCCCTTGTGCCCAATTCTTGAAACTAATTATTGCATACAGCTGTGCTAAAGTTAAATCACGATAGGATGCAAGTTATGTTTATTTTATTTATTTATTTATTTATTTTTTTTTATTTTTTTTTGTTGCATTTTTCGAATAACTCCGTCTGAAGAATATTTTTTTTAAAATAGTTCAGGCTTCAAAATAGCTCAACCGCTGCAGATTTTCGACTTGTCTCGAAAATGAGAAGTTGTTCTGTGCAACCCAAATCTACATCTATTTTTATAAACTTGTATGTTGCGAGGGCTATGAATTCCCAAAAATAACAGTGCCGACAGGTAGATTGTTTTGCCTTGCGTAGATTATTCGTCACGATGTGTTGCAACCTACAAGATCATTAACGTTTAAAGGGATCTATAAAAAGATTTATAAGTAATTTACTAAAATTAGTTTGCTTTCTTATTTTGCCCCAGGCGACCCTTAAGTTACATATATCACGACGTGTGGGATTGCACGCCACAATCACGACCATCTGCCCTAGATCTAGATCTAGCTGTGGAGTTGAGCGGTTTACTCAAAACGCTACCACAGAAAAAAAATGTCCATCTTCTTATAGCAGGAATAAAATTTAGACATGCGATCGATTTGTATTTAAGTTCAGCGCTGTAAAAGTTACACGAGTTCATAGAAACCCCAAGCAACTGTGGCGGCCATGTTGTCTTCATGTTCGTGTCGTGACTGTGCCCGCTCTTCTCTCGCCTCGTCTCCCATCGACCGCAGCGAGACTGTGTGTTAAAACTGGTCCATGCACGTGACCGACGAAGAGAAATTGTCCAATTTGGCGACATCTTTTAATTCAGCTATTTTTACACCTTAGAGGGAGGAGATATCAGCAATTTTATCCTGTTTCTTGTATAAAGCGTTGTCTATTGTCACAGACGTCCCGTCTTGTCGGAAATTATAATGTCATCGTCTAGTTCTAAAACCCGTCTTTATTTCCACGACTCGTCGGCCTACGAAAGAGATTTGGATTTGTACAATCAATTTTTTGTTGTTGCTTTTAATTTTTTAAACTGAAAAGATTTTCAGCGCGAGAGTTCAGAACTGACATCATAAGAAAGGAAATTCACTAAAAAACATTGTTGTATAAATAATAAGAACCATAAATTATCATTTGCTTTTCACCTGAATGTGTTATTTCTCAACACTGTCATCTTTCTCTTTACTTCTACCTACCTTCCTCTTTTTTTTCGTTCGTCATCAGAATGTTCGTATCTTTTCTTCATTTCCTTGTATAATTATTCTCTTTCTTTATTTTGTCATTACCCAAATCCTTTACTCTTTCATCCTCCTCTGCATAAATGAAAGCTAAATGAGACAACCATTGGTAAAATGAACTCCATATTCGCTTCTATTAACCGTGAGAGCTCGTATGACTGTAGATCATTTTTAAACTGCTTAATACTACCTTCATAGTGAAATATTACAAGCTAAAACAGAATACAAGCGAATGCCATTTATCTAGCTTAGGCTCGAATTTCACAACAAAAACAAAAATTAATTTTTGACTTTTAAGCCTTGCCAGTTTTTAATGCGACAGTTTCAAACCGCAAACTAACTACTTAACATGTCTTTTCTACCGCAGACTGTTAAAATACACTTTTTTGTGCGTTTATGTCCGACATTAAACAAGAAAGTCATTAAACTATCTCTCGTCTCATAATTTAAATCTCGTAGGAGAATTTGACGCGCTATAAACCAGAATGGGCGGACATTGTTAAGGTATATTCTCAGGGCTTGCTGGAAATCGTAAAAAAAAGATTTTAATAAGCTGTTAACTTTTTACCCCTCCTGAGATCTGTAGGTGATTTTTCATTGTAACCCTCATTTCAATAATTATCAGACCAAGGAATTTTGCACATATCTGTCTCTGTTTCTCTCTATCTCTCTGTCTGTCTGTCTCCCCCCCCCTCTCTCTCTCTCTCTCTCTCTCACACATACACACACACTGTCTGTCTGTCTGTCTCTCTCTCTCACTATCTGTCTGTCTGTCTGACTCTCTCTCACACTGTCTGTCTATCTGTCTCTCTCTTTCTCTCTCTTTACCATTGTGTTCGCTTTTGCAGTTTCGAGGTATTCTGTATTAAGGTGCATCAGTTCAACCTGTGTAACATAAATTATTATTTGCTGCAAGACCTACGAAGCGCCTCGCACTTGTAGTAGAATCTGCTGAATATATTAAGTATAGTTATTATGATAACCCATCTATCAATAAAGTTATAATAGACGAACCTTTCGGAACTTTCCCTAGCTCAACCAATCGGAAAAGGCCTAAATATTCTGTCACGCTTTGTCATGTTCTGGAAGAATCTCTCTCTCTCTCTCTCTCTCTCTCTCTCTCTCTCTCTCTCTCTCTCTCTCTCTCTCTCTCTCTCTCTCTCTCTCTCATATGCTTTAGCCTCCGCACTGTCCATTGGAATTTCTTCCTTCATGCCCCACATTATACCCTATATTATGCCCTGAATCATTTAACCCACTTCAATCTTATTGCAGTAGTATCCGTAGTTCATTTCATTGCTTCAATCTCTCGTCCTGTCTGACCGTCTTGTCCAGGGCTTACCTCCACGCCTTTGAAGTTTGAGAAGATGCCCATCTGCGCGCAAATCAGAGTGTCACCTAATGGTGTCATTCGCGCGTTGACACAAAGGCACGTCATTCAAAATGAAACTAGGCGTGAACGTTGGACTTACCGTCCCTAATATTCTTCTCATCTTCTGTCCGTGACTGCTGGTGCCGTTTATCGCCTCATTTCTCATTTCTCATTTCTAATGGAATTTGAGGATTTTTAGGGATTTACTGGAAACCCTTGTCGTTGTTGTTGCAGCAGCTGCCTCTTTACTGTCACAACTGCTGCTGTTTGTGCTACTATCACAACTGCTGCTTGTTGTGCAACTATCACAACTGCTGCTTGTTGTGCAACTATCACAACTGCTGCTGTTTTTGGTACTATCACAACTGCTGCTGTTTTTGGTACTATCACAACTGCTGCTGTTTGTGCAACTATCACAACTGCTGCTGTTTTTGGTACTATCACAACTGCTGCTGTATGTGCTACTATCACAAATGCTGCTATTTGTGCTCCTATCACAACTGCTGCTGTTTGTGCTACTATCACAACTGCTGCTGCTTTAACTTCTCTACTAAAGAAACAAAACACAAGAGCAAGAATTAAGGCAAGAAGGAAGAGTGGAGGAGGAGGTCGAGAACGAAGAGAAGACGAAGAAGAGGGAGGAGGAGGTGAAAAAGGAGAAGAAGAAGGAGGAGGAAGCGAAAGATTAGAAAAGGAGAAGGACAAAAAAAAGAAAAGTGGAGGATGGCAAGGAGGGGACGACCTCAATGACCAGTTAGAAGGACAAATGATTAATGAAATGTACTAAGAGAATGAGAATGATTAATGAAATGTACTAAGAGAATGAGAATGATTAATGAAATGTACTAACAGAATGAGAATGATTAATGAAATGTACTAACAGAATGAGAATGATGTACTAGCAGAATGAGAATGATTAATGAAATGTACTAACAGAATGAGAATGATTAATGAAATGTACTAACAGAATGAGAATGATGTACTAACAGGATGAGAATGATTAATGAAATGTACTAACAGAATGAGAAGGATGAAAAGGAAGAAGTCAAAGACGACAACGTCAACTCACTCGAACGAGACTCCATAATTTTTTTTAAACATTATATATAGATTTTGAACTAGATCTAGATCTAGTAACTTTATTTTACTTCCATTCACAACAAAACAGGTAAATCTAGCCGTAGACTCCACACTTAATTTCCTGTGGCGGTTAATAACACTGTACATCACGCATGCGTCAGTATTCCCATAATCTCGGCTCAGAGTTAAGTCCACGTAAAGGAACACCACAGTCTAGTTCTAGCTAGCCGGGAAACATCACTTCTTTTCTTAAGTTGTCTCAGGCAGAGGAGGAAAAAAACACCCATGATGGCAAGGAGGAGTAGCAGAAGAACCGAAAACTGCGCTTAATTGTGACTTTGTTTGCCACTGTCTCTTTTCCCAAACAGAGGCGAATCCTGTTAGTCCCTGCCGCCTTTTGTTCTCGAAAGGGCTTGTGTGTTTTCCTTTTGTCACAGACCATGAGCGATCCTTATTTCGACAGGCCCTTCTGAGTCGCTTGTCACGTCCGACAAATTTATCACCTGCAAATTCCGAAGAGTGATTTCCCTTTTCTCCTTTTTCTTCTTCTTCTTCTTCTTCTCACTGGACTCTTTATTTCCGTTTCGATTGTGTGCAATCCGGAACAGAGATTTTTGTCCTTCACAACATGGAGACGGCTTATTTTTCATGTGTCCTTTCTGCTTTAAGGTCAAGGGCTAGCCTTTTGGTGATTTTTAGGAGCGATTGTTTGTAATGAGGGAATGATGGACTAGAGTCCCTTCAATGTTTGTGTGTGTCTTAGTTTCTCTCTCTCTCTCTCTCTCTCTCTCTCTCTCTCTCTCTCTCTCTCTCTCTCTCTCTCTCTCTCTCTCTCTCTCTCTCTCTCTCTCTCTCTCTCTCTCTCTCTCTCTCTCTCACTCTCTCACTCTCGCTTTCTCCCATTGTTGTAACGCGCCTGTCTTTTTTATTTTAATTTTGTTTCTATTTCATGGTCTACAATCCTTCTCTATATGTCTGTCTGTCTCTCTGCCTGTCTGTCAGCCTGTCTGTCTGCATGTCTGTCTCTCTCTAGATTTAGGTTTGTGGTTGATTTTTCTCGCTTTTTTTCTTTCTTTTTTTTTTCTTTCACCTACATAAGATGAAAGCAAAAAATGTCATTCAATAGCACAAATAAAACAAAACAAAAGGAAACAAATAATAAATGAAAAAAAACATTTCCAAAAGGAGTTATATATAAGCGATGTGATATTCAAGCTTGTTCTGTCTGTTCCTACCTGAGATTTTAACAAACATAGATGACTGATAGGACTGTAGTACACACCCAGCAATACGATTAAGCCTTTCACCGATCTTTAGTTTCGTGTCAATTAATGCGGTTTATCTTATGCAGCAAAGTTTTTCGCCCTCATCTGATCTGAGCATCTTTAAGCTCGCATTACTTTTCACAGATAGGAAGCTCACGCCTGTAATGGTTTCAAGTTAGTCTCATCTATCACTTAGTCTAGTTTGATTTTTAATTTTGTCAAGGTGCAAGTTTTACTTTCATCAAGTGAATTTGCTTATTAGTTTTCTCAGCTGAGATTCCTCACAGTGTTTCTTTTTCTGCGATAAGACTAAGCTTAATTTGGTGAATTGAAAATGGCATCTTTTCCGTTAAAAAAGAGGCAGGTTTGAAGAGGAGTTGTATGTGTGTGTTGAGGCTCTCGCAGTGTAACTTTGATCTTCGGCACCGACATTGTGGGCTTAAAAGCCAAAGAAACCGGTTGAACAATAAATTATTTATTTTCTTCTTTTTCTGTGATTGAAAAAAAGTTTATGAATCCAAGAGGCGAGGATGTCATATTTCGGCTTTGGCTTTGGATAACTAAAGTAAAACTTCGAAGATTCCAACGAATGCAAGAACTGTTATTTGTTTTGAAAACTTATGAGATACGGCATGCTGTTTTATAAAGACAGATGATCCAAGGAGTATTCAACAGATGGGTTGGTTTCAGTTGACTTTATCTCCTGTTTCGTGGATTAACCGCAGCAGGAATTTGATTGGATGATTTCAAGCCAAGGATCGACCAATGAAAGATCAGCGCCGGGTGGCCGTCCACGCTACCGACGCCGTCTGTTCGAGACTAGTGGAGTAGAATGATGAAATGGTCTTATCACTCCAAAATCAAGAATGGATTTAAAAAGGTCGGTATTTACAGTTCTAAGAAAGTCCACCCATTTTATATTCAAATTTTGAAATGGACAAAAAGCGCTAGATGTAATATTGTCATAAACCTAAAGAAGACACGTGATATTTCCAAGGCCCGTGGCGTTATTTTTATTACAATCCTAATCGAGGAAAGATTTCAAGGAAATAAGGGATGTTTTAATAAACTTTAAATTCCTTTCAGAGAAACGTAAGCTAATGCATTTAACATGGACTACGATGCATCGTAATGCTCCTACACATTCTTTTATACTGGCCAAAAATTTTAACTAGGAGTATAATAATTATGTGAACTTAAATAGTGACTTATTAAATTCGAGAAGTTTTATACCATTAGGTCAGGAGGAAGTGCTACACGCTTTATATCTCACGGTCGAAGCTTTACTTTTCTTTATTGTGTGCTTATTTTCATATTTCACATATCTTAAGAAGAGAAAAAAAAAAACCAAGTCTCTCAGCGAAATTCTTGTAAACCCATACGCTAAGCGGTTGCCTTAGCTGGAACACATGTACCGGCGAAGAAGAGAAATACCTTGAATTTAAAGAAAATATAAATTCTTAATGTAATCAATTTAGTTTGTCCAGAACATTCTTTTTAACTAAGTTGGCGCGCGAAACATGTGCACATACATCAGTGGTTGCTTGCAGTTCATTACATTTTTCCAGAAGAAGAAGAAGAAGAAGAAGAAGAAGAAGAAGAAGAAGAAGAAGAGGAAGAAGAAGAAGAAGAAGAAGAAAATGGTATCGAGAGGTAGAGAGGGAAAAACTTGGAGTAATTAATAGATACACGGAGAACATGTAGAGAAAGAGAGGGAGAAAATTTGACTTAGAGGTAAACAGCCCTACACAATTATAAGTAAGGTAGATTTGCACCGATTCAAACGTAAGAGGGGGTTGGGGGTGGGAGTAGAGATTCATCAATTGAATTAAATTGCAAAGATCACTGGAATCTGCCGCAAGCAACAGTATTTCCGTTGTTCCTCAATCAACACCTGTAAATCTTCTCTCCGCAAGTCCGCTTCATACCGATATCTCGCAGAAAACTCTAGAAAAGTAATCAATCAGATTATTTTATCTAGATCTAGACCCATGCTAAAGGCCCGACTTAGGCACAGTTTTAGGAAAGGCACAATACAATTTGCGTGAAAGTGGGTCACCGTCGGTCGGAGTTGATAGATCTGCACAATATTACGTCCGCGCATGATTGAACTACTATTAGCTGCCCGATTATCCTCCAAATCCCAAGTAATAATTATGAGAAAAGGAATCGAAATACTACTGTATGGATTATGATCGGGCTCTCCCGTAATTATTATTAGAACTTCAACGCTCTCCCGTAATTATTATTAGGACTTCAACGTTACGGGGCGAAAATTTATAGCACGAAATGTTGCTAATGAACCGATATTGTAAGCCTCGCGTATGAATACAGCATATGGCGCAAACCGGCGAAAGCACTTGAATGGTTGTTTGCGGAAATCTGGCATTGATTTAGGAGCGGTCCGTCCGTTCACTTATTGCGCTCTTATCCCTGGGGCAAACTCATGACTGCGGGAGAAAATTGCGGCAGCCTCTCGCTTCAGTGATTGAAAAGAAAATGAAAATTCTACAGCCTCGGGTCTTGTTTAGACTGGTGTTAGCTATTTCATCGGTGAAATAATTCTTAATATGGGTTAGTTTCTTGGGGCAAAGGCAAAGTGTGATAAAGAAATTTGAAAGGTGAAGTTGTAAAAAATTAGGTAAGTTGTGGATTAGTTAATGTAAAGACAGACACCTCCTGTTGCAGAATACACCTTTTTATGAAGTAACATTTTCATTTACTCATGATAAGATGAATTTGTCGTTTTCTAAAGCTTGAGAGCTTGCATCTTGCACAGTCGATAAGTTGAGAACCGTTGAATGTTAACTGAGTATCGATTACTAGTTTGCCCTTTGTTTGATGTCGATCCCAGTGCGAGAGTCAAGCGAGCGATTACCTGTGGTACTTGTGCAATGTTACGATGAAGTGGGATCGATCCGATATTAAAAGTTCTCCTCTCTTTCTTGTCTAGGGGATAGTGTGGCAAAACTCTATCCGTAACATTCAAATTAGTCTTTCTGTGCAAATCTTTGGTTGATTTTTTTTTCTTACGGCTAATATTAAAAGATCTGACCATGAAGCTCTGGACGATGTCTTAGAGAGCCCAAATACGAACTTCGAAAAACGATGCCAAAATCGGATTCAAAACATAGGTATTTAAAAACTTCAGCAATTGCTCTACTAATAGAACTAGCTGATTACACCTCACTTGTCGTAATACTAAAGAGTGAAAATTCTTACGGGTAGTTACTTAGTGATGGTCCGACTAACTCGTCTTTGACAAGGAATATAACTTGATTCCTTCAAAGCGGAAACCTTACAAAAATGTTATCGTTTATAAAGTAGTTGGTACAACAATTTATTTTAGGAACTGAAGAATGATTTTCTTTAATAATCCCAGAAAAGAGATCATGATTGATCCTGTATTCTTAAGGATTTCCGTGGCTTTCATTCTTACTCTCTCTCTCTCTCTCTCTCTCTCTCTCTCTCTCTCTCTCTCTCTCTCCCTCTCTCTCTCTCTCTCTCTCTCTCTCTCTCTCTCTCTCTCTCTCTCTCTCTCTCTCTCATTGACAACCATTTTCACAAGCCAGTTTGTTCGTGTGAAAGATCCCAGTCGCCTCGCACCAGTTTGACAAGAGTGCAAGCCACAAACCCTCAGGACATGAAGCCAGTTTGTGAGGCACGATGTCTGGTGATGTCTGACCAAGAACCTCTTAAAACTGGTCAACAAAACCATGTCCAGTCTTGAGTGGTGTCTAACAAGCCGCTGAGATCCGCCCGTGGACCCCGCGTTGATCCTGTATGGGTCAGTGATGCATGACCGGAACTGGTGCCGGAGGGCACGGACCACAGTCATCATGCCGTCATGGAATTCTGGGAAAGTTTGTGGCGGGGGGGAGAGGGGTGGGGAGAGTATCAACTTCATTCTGAGTGGCAGAGAACGACCAATTAGAGGTCGCAGGTTGTAAAGATTGAAGAGAGTAAGTGGAATATGGGAGGGACAGAGCTAGAAAGATTTGTCTCTGTATGTCATTGTGGTAAGCGAGAGTCACAATCGTTGGGTGAGAAATGAAAGACTGAGAGAGAGAGGTAAATAGAGAGAAAGATAGATAGATAGATAGAGAGAGCGAGAGAGATGAGGATGGCTCTGTGATGAAGTGCCCGCTAATGTCTAGGCAGGACGATGGGCTCGTATTAAAGTGTGGGTTCTATCCCAGTACATACTGTCTGTCCATCCTGATGTTTTCTCGTCTCTCGATTTATTGCTTGGTCTCGGGTAACATATAGGTTTTTGATTGTTTTTCTATGCTCTCTCTCATCTCTCTCTCTTCCTCTCTCTCCTCTCTCTCTCTCTCTCTCTCTCTCTCTCCCTCTCTCTTCCGTTGCTCCACCCTGTTTATGTAGCGTAAACATACAAGCATACACCGAGGCCTTCCATACACCAAGGACTATGACATGCTCACAACAAAGATGCCAGGAATCCTTCACAAATCATAACAGGCGCGGATGTTTCTGTCCGCACCACCCATTCGGCCTCGGATGTCCAGAGGGTCCACGCCAAACCATATTGTGACAGTCCTGATCCTATCACGCTAACCATATTGTGACAGTCCTGATCCTGTCACGCTAACCATATTGTGACAGTCCTGATCCTGTCACGCCAACCATAGTTTCAGGGCGGTAGTTGTTGCCAAAACTGAAATGGTAAGACACAAACTAAGGCAGAAAGACGAAAAAAACGGTGTAAAAAATCGACTTAAACTTCGCTATAGAGAGCAAAAGAAAACCCGTACCCCTCTTTTTCGTTTTTTGTTATTTTATTTTATTTCACGAATTACGACTTTAATGTCACATTGTTTATAACTGATTTGAGAATTATGTGTTTATGACATTGCTACTTGCTTTTAATAAATCTACGACTTCTACTTCTTCTCCTCTATCTATTACTGTTGCAAGTGATATTATTTCTAAACTGCAATGCTTCTGCAAATTACTACTACTACTACTACTACTACTACTACTACTACTACTACTACTACTACTACTACTACTACTACTACTACTACTACTGCTACTGCTACTGCTACTGCTACTGCTGCTGCTGCTGCTGCTGCTGCTGCTGTTACTACTACTTTTAATAAGTTTAAGTAATACTACTTTGCACAAATAATATTTATTTCCTTTTTTTGGTCAAGTTCCTATTATTCATCAAGAGAAAACGCGCATATGTGTATGTGGAGGTGAGGGGGATTAGTTTTGTTTTTAGGTTGGACATTGTAGACATTCTCAAGACCTGAAAAAATACCGCATATCTCCAGACCATAAAATCGCACTCAGAAACTTTTCTCCCACGGCCATATTTGGTACAATTGACTCTAATCTCCTTATAATGTAAGTAATATTACATGACTCTGGTGATGAAAATACGAAGTATATGGTAGGTACTTCTCTGTAAACTGCCATGACTGTTGGCTTTGTTTTGTTATGGTTGGGTAGACACACTCAATCGACCTCGGAGTGCCGTAGCTTTGACTCTAGGTATGTATTTTTCTGCGGATTATGTTTCAAGAGTAAGGCGACACAAAACTTAGCGCCCTATAAAAATTATAGGGACTTCGTGCCTTTTGCATAATGTGGTTCATGGAGGGGATCTGATCTATGAGTATGGGGTTTAGCCGAAGGAATTTGAGGGGGAGATAGTTTGATAAGTTGGAAGTTTTGGGAACTTGAGATTCCACTGAGTATTGTCACTAATCTGGATGGATTTGGGAGGTGATCCTCAAGTAGGGAGGGTCGCGTCAAAGCTACCTCACGCATTCTCTCTCCGAGGGAAACGAAACTTACAAATAAGATTGAAATTCGTTTACCAAAAGAAAGAAAAAAGAAAACAAAACAAAACAAAACAACCTCTCTCCCCCCCCAAAAAAACAACAAATATCCAATGAGGAGGAGAGGGAGAGGGTATTAGAGTACACCCACCAACTCTAAGTTAACACTAGAGATCAAACGTTTTATACAATTATTGCCAGACCTCGAGCCAAGTAGCTAGCTCTGGGTGGATTCAGAAACTCGGCTTCAAGAGACATTTTTTTTTTTCGTGGAGCCGAAGGGCCGTTACAAATATTCGAGACTGACGGTCAGCATTTGAAACCCAGATCCTATTATTTTTAGGTTGAATTGGAATGTCAAAGACAATTTGACACATACACACACTCACACTCTTCAGGTAATATATAAGGAGAGAGGGAGGGAGGGAAAGGGAGAGAGAGAGAGTATAAATAGAACCCCACACACACACACACACTCATAATATATAAAGAGGGAGAGAGAGAGAATATATAAATAAAACCCATCCACCCACACACACACTCACACAATACCAATCAAAACATTTTTCCCTTTAAAATCATAAGCTTGGTAACTCATGCTGCAAGTGTTTACTGTTCTTTGAGCACATTATAGCAGTTCGTAAATTTACACTTAACTAAACATAAAAAATATAGAGCATTAAAGATACCCGAGCTACCCCCCCCCCCCTCCCCTCCCCCTCTCTCACCCTTACACTTCATCACTCTCTGGAAACATAAAAACACTACCTCTTCTGGAATGTAAAAAATCAGCAGCTACCGGACAAAAGCCACGTCTGGCCGGGGTGACTAAAGGTGTGAGGCTGGGTGGTGATTGTAACAGAGGAAGGACAGAGACTCGAGTGCGGATTATATTACCGGTATGCCGTGCCTCGCGAGGGCTCCTGTTTTTCCGGTTTATTAAGGCGATTTGGGGATACCCCAGGTGTTGATGTGCTGGCTTACTGTCCAGATCTGACTGGTGCGGGTACCATGCTCGGCACCAGATTGCTGTTGTTCGTGCAAGAGTCATAAAGCCAGCCGCAGCTGCAGTCATTACTATTGTCCGAGAATTGGCGGATGGAATTTCTTCAAGGTGAGACAAACAATCAGGAGGTGGCCATCGGTTCTGCGATACTGGTCTCAAAATCAAGCTCTGGCCACGCAACTGGTGGAAGATTCCTGGTCCAAACCGTTTCAATCCTGTTGTATTCGGACCGCCGCTCATACTTTTACCTCTCTCTGTCTCTCTCTCTCTCTCTCTCTCTCTCTCTCTCTCTCTCTCTCTCTCTCTCTCTGTGTCTCTCTTTCTCTCTCTCTCTGTCTGTCGGTCTGTCTGTCTGTCTGTCTGTCTCTCTCTCTTCTCTCTGTCTCTCTCTCCCTCTCTCTGTCTCTCTCTGTGTGGGTGTCTCTCTCTCTCTCTCTCTCTCTCTCTCTCTCTCTCTCTCTCTCTCTGTCAAATCTTCTCAGAGAGAGAGGTGAGGGCAAATGTTCTTAAAGATGAATTACAGTTTTGTTAGGTTTCCGTTTAAGGCAACACAAACAAATGAATTATGTCTTCATGTTTCGATGATTAGTTGAGAAAATGTGATAAGCTAAGGGGATTAAATGTGTTGATCAGTGGTAGGGGTCGACATACGAGTAAAATGAGGAATATATTTCACGGACAATGGGACCTCTGTCCATCTTTACAGCAGAATTTTTTTTTAAATCAGAGAAATAATGAGCACGAGATTGTTTTGTGTTCAATGCTAGTGTCTTATCCGAGGTGATTTATGTTGAGCATCAAGGCCGAATGATAATAAAACACCATGGATAGCCATAAAATACTTAAAAAACTAAAAATGTCAGTGTTCATTTTTACCTGCGGAAAATTGAACTGCCTTATGTTGATTTATCTTGTTTCTCTTGATTTGATGGCTATTTGGGAAACAATAGGCTTACCTGTTTTTTATGTTTTAACTAATTGATATTTATAATGGTTGATACTTTAGTCTGATATTTTGAATTAGATTGATCGATGGGGAAAAAAAACGTCATTGTCAAGCTATTTTAGGTCTCGATGACACAGAAACACTTGTTTCATTCAAGCTTGGCAGGGCATGAAAGATGAGGCTTCACACTCATCGAGATTATCCACTGGCCAAGTAGCTAGAGCTTGCAGCCTTAATTTGGATGATTTAGTTCGTACCCACTAGATCACCAGCTTTCTACCTTGCCTTTCTACGACAACTAAACAGAAGAAAATGTACGTTCGATCAAAATATGACGGCTATAAGAAAGAACATGCAAGTCATGATCCTAAAATATAGCTTTAATCTTCTTCATAACCTTTTTTCAAAATGGTTTCTCTGACGTTCCCGCGTTTCCGACATCTCGTCGTACTGTTAGTCTAGTTTCCGACGATTGTAGTAGTGCTTTTAAGTTTGCCAGAGTGATGTTTAAGTGCCGTGGTGACAAGGTCGTCAAATTTCTTCAAACTTATCCGAGTCTGTTGACAAAGACAGTATGAACTTACGTTGCTGACACACTTCTACTCGATCTAATGTGCATTTTGGCGGATGGAGACGAATCTCTCGTTAAAGGTCAAACGGCGCTAAAAGCTCTCTTGTCGAAAAACGCGGTGCAGTTTTCTGGGCCCTAGGAAAGAATCTTGTAAGACGTTGATTTAAGACTTTGCGCATCCCAGGTTTTTTTTTTTTTTATTACCTTCTTTCCAGCGCAAAATGTGTGCAACGTAGAGCGTTTTGTACTGGCGTTTGGCCTCGCTCAGGCGGTTTGCACTCCACTGCAGATGTGTCCTAACGGTTTTAAGATCAACATAAATCCTTTCGCTACGTTGTAGATCTAGATTCATTGTTTGGATGTCTCACCTGTTGGAGGTCTACCCAGACCTAGATTTCAGTTACGACTTTGAAATACATGAACTCAAAGATTCCAAGTGTTTTGAAGTCTGGGTAAAGTTAGCATCTCGTGACTGAAAAAAAATTGTTGACTTTAAGCATTGAAAATTATTTTAGAAATACAAAGTAGGACTGCCACGAAGGGTTGACTTTAGGCGAGAATTTCCCTAAAACGTGTTGACTTAAAATGGATTCCACTGTATTGAAGCTTGGTTTTCATGGCACTGAAAACAGAACAGATGCCCGCATTTGAAAACCTGGGCTGCAGATTTGGCATCGGACTGTACCGGGTTCGAATACTTAATGGAAGCCAGGCTCAGTGCTTTAAGATAAGATAAGATAAGATTTATTTTATTCATTCCTCTTGAGGAAATTCGAAATTGACATGCCCATTAACATAAAAAAGATATAAAATACATGCAATAAAAATTGAGATGTATGTGAAAAAAAATACATTCATATAGATGCAGCCATTTTTCTTTGAACAGTTTTAATCATCTTTATCACTTGCATGAATGATTAACAAGTAAAACTGGATGTTCACGCTCTAGCTAGGCCTCAGAAGAGGGATTCTTAACGAATCATGAACTTACACTTTTAGTGTTCAGTTCTTCAGCCAATGTTATTAAGATCTCACTGTAGAGACCCCCAAAATCCCTTTAGAGAGAACTTTTAAACAGCTTTACAGAACTGCTGCCACAGAAGCTTATATTTCCTTAGCCCAACCTTTAACACGCGATAGCTTTGTTCAACAAGTATGTTTTGTCTCTAGGTTAGCCAACTGATAGTGGTATGTATGGGCCTATGAAAGATGCTTTCATAGCCACGCATTGGGTTTGCATATATTTTCCCAAGTTTTTGAAATGCAACTTACAAAAATCTCACAAAAACATACTTTCTATCATCGGTTTTTTCCACACCACCAAGTTTTTGCACGGAATAGTATTTCTCCTGAAACAACATTGCTTAAGTCAGCGTGTCAACAAGACCACGATTCACGCTCATTATCTTACATAGATTGGCGGCACGAGGAAAGACCGCACGGCGAAACCCATCCACCCCCCTGTGAGTCGCAAGCATCTCGATATCTAGACCTTGGGCTGGAACTCCGCGGGGGGGAGCTAGTCTGAACCAACTTATAAGCTGTCAATATTGCTCATTCAGGTCATTACTACAGATCAATGGATTCCAGGCGATTCCCTCTAGCATGATCCCCCGGGGTTTTTTCCGGTCTGTTTCCATGCGATTTACCACTCCGCATTTGGTGCGGGCATAGTCTATGATGATTATAGTACATGTTATAAATTCTAGTTCGCTTAAAGGGTCATGGCATTTATAGTTGACTTTGCGGGTCATGACATTTACCTCACGAGACCCCTGATTTGCGTTAACTTAATTTCCTTAAAGAGGGTGGGGGGGCTGACAGCTGGACAACCGACATGAAGTCTGATACAGAGAAGTGTTGAGATACGAAAGCTTGAGACTAGTCCGACGAGGGGTGCTTATCTGTGTAAGCGCTCTCCAACCAGCACCAAGCTACGGTGTCACAGATAAAGTCACGGGTTCAGATTGACATGCCAAACATCTGTAATGAAGTGGTTCTGGTTTTCATAGACATGTACGCTCTTCTTCTTCTTCTTCTTCTTCTTCTTCTTCTTCTTCTTCTTCTTCTTCTTCTTCTTCTTCTTCTTCTTCTTCTTCTTCGTCGTCGTCTTCTTCTTCTTCTTCTTCTTCTTCTTCTTCTTCTTCTTCTTCTTCTTCTTCTTCTTCTTCTTCTTCTTCTTCTTCTTCTTCTTCTTCTTCTTCTTCTTCTTCTTCTTCTGCTCCTCCTCCTCCTCCTCCTCTTCCTCTTTCTCCTCCTCCCTCTCCTCCTACACGATTCAATTTTCCAACTAGAAAATAAGATAAAAATATTAACAAAAACTACCATTCATGCTTCATGCTGACCGCTACCAAAACTCGCCAACAGTGCGAGGCTTGCTCAGCAAGGTCAGAGGTCAGTCATTATTTGATGAAAGAGGAGTCGTTGTTGTTAGTCTTCGGAAATGGGCGGCTGCCCTAGACTTCATTGTATCCTTTGTTTTCATTGTGTATGCGGGCAAGGCATGGCGTTTCCTCCTGTAACACAAAGTATCCTCTCTTCAAACTTCAGACAGTGATGAACATCCATGTAGAGGTTCTATCTGCAGAGCGAGACAGGAAGGGCTTGGCTTACCACGGATAACCAGACAGTGATCGTCATAACAACCAATGCGGAAAAAAAATATTCTTTATATCTTTTCATGTTTGAATTTTTTTTTTCTGTAGATGTCTAAATTATCTTTCTTTTGCAATTCTTAGCATGACAGAGTAATAGCACAGCCCCGATGCATATCAGTAATACAGCCGGTTATACTTTACATAGAGAAACGATCGCAGAGGTGAAGTGATAACGTAGCTTATTTAATTAACCCTACTATTGCGCAGCATCTAAATTTAGGTTTTGCCGTGACAATAACCTGGCCTCTGTGATACCCTTAAAATTACTACATGTATATTTGTTGAGGCTCTGCTAAATGACCGTAGCAGTGGTGTAGATTTTCGCCCTACCTGCGGGTAACCATCAAGGCAGGAGCGAGGTTAAAGTGTGGTCTGCCAACAATTACCCCCTGCTTCTGACAATGACAACGTCGTTCAAAGTTGTAATGCAGGCCCCACATCGATCTGAAATTCTCTCCTTCATTAAATCCGGGGTCACTTTGATCTTCCGCGTTAAAGCCCGTATTAATAAACGCAAATGACTTTCAGACGATCTTATGCAAATGCATTTAATTTAAAACGCGGTGCGATGCATCGTTGAGTTCCTCTATTTCTATTAATATCAGCCTCAGTCCAAAAAGCGATTGTATGTCATGGTGCTTAACTGTATTGCTGTGTAAATTAAATTCATTGAACTTTGAAATATGAAAATAGTTATGGCCTAAAATTTTACACACTAAAAAACAAAACAAAATAGTGATAGGGTTATAGATCCTTGATGCGCGCCCATACACTTTGGATTTATATAATTTAATAAGTTGTCTAATTAATAGATTCATCTCTGTGGGCGTTATTTCTCTCTCTCTCTCTCTCTCTCTCTCTCTCTCTCTCTCTCTCTCTCTCTCTCTCTCTATCTCTAGCTTTTCTCTCTCTCTCTCTCTCTCTCTCTCTCTCTCTCTCTCTCTCTCTCTCTCTCTCTCTCTCTCTGTGTGTGCATTTGTTTCTCTATCTTTTTCTCTATTTCTGTTTCTATGACTCTGCCTCTCTGTCTGTCTGTCTATTCCTCTCTGTTTCTGTTTCTCTCTCTCTCTCTCTCTCTCTCTCTCTCTCTCTCTCTCTCTCTCTCTCTCTCTCTCTTGACCACCAACACACCAACCTTAGTGACCTGTTTTTGGAAACCCCGTGAAGAGCGCCAGATTAAAACAAAAAAAACCGGAAAATAATCACCCAGCCAACCGGACCAAAGCTTAGTCAGTCATGGTCGATACTAAACGAGTTTCAGATCTTGTTTTCATGTGTGGTCACTCACCTGGTTGATCTGACCATCGCGTTGCCTTATCTGGTAACGAAACGTTAGGCAATTTAACTAAAACAGCCCATTCCAAGCAAGGTTTTTTTTTTTTGAGAATTGAATAAGAAATGCTCCAGCACAATAACATTTAATAAATAAATAAACTGCCTCATTGGTCGTTATGTTTGTTGCTAGTGCTAGTTGAAACAATTTTAGAAACAAAGTTAGTTTTGTTGACCATTAATTATAAAGCTCACCTTCATTTTTAATACACATTTTTCCCTCTAGCCCCCCTCCCTTCACCCCCCCTCTCTCTCTCTCTCTCTCTCTCTCCCCCTCTCTCTCTTCCTTCCACTCTGTCCTTCTTATCCTTCTTCATTGATGTCTTTCATCCTACCTCTATTCTTGTCACTTTTTAATGTCTTCCTTCTCCTCTCTCTCTCTCTCTCTCTCTCTCTCTCTCTCTCTCTCTCTCTCTCTCTCTCTCTCTCTTCCTTCCACTCTGTCCTTCTTATCCTTCTTCATTGATGTCTTTCATCCTACCTCTATTCTTGTCACTTTTTAATGTCTTCCTTCTCCTCCTCTCTCTCTCTCTCTCTCTCTCTCTCTCTCTCTCTCTCTCTCTCTCTCTCTCTCTCTTCCTTCCACTCTGTCCTTCTTATCCTTCTTCATTGATGTCTTTCATCCTACCTCTATTCTTGTCACTTTTTAATGTCTTCCTTCTCCTCCTCCTCTCTCTCTCTCTCTCTCTCTCTCTCTCTCTCTCTCTCTCTCTCTCTCTCTCTCTCTCTCTCTCTCTCTCTCTCTCTCTCTCTCTCTCTCTCTCTCTCTCTCTCTCTCTCTCTCTCTCTCTCTCTCTCTCTGGTCTGGGGGTGACCGAAATTCCACACCAGACTTAAAAACGAAACTTCCGTCTCAGTGAAACTCGGGATATCAAGCGCTCTGGCTCCAGCTAATATTTAAAGAAGATAAACGTTTCGTCTCTAGGATGATTATCAAGTCTTACCAGGTTAACGGGATAGAGAGTCACCGCAAATCTCGGTATCTGAACTGGCCCATCTATGATGTTAGGTCCGACTGACCACTGTCCGGTTTTCTTCCGCTAGTCCGCGGGAATCTGTACGCTGAATTACAGCATCATTATCAACGTTTACTTCAGTCTCCTAAGTTTTTTGAGGAAGAGAATAATAGAGAGAAGGAGAGACAGAGAGAGAAAGAAAGAGAGAGAGGGAGATAATTAGAGAGAGAGAAGAAGGAAAGAGAGAGATAGATAGATACATAGATAGATAGAGAGAGAGAGAGAGAGAGAGAGAGAGAGAGAGAGAGAGAGAGAGAGAGAGAGAGAGAATGATAACTTTACTTCATCGGCACCTGTTACGCTATTATAGTTTACATTACGGCGGCCTTCTTAGATTTGGCGAACAAACATGTCAAAGATCTAACTGAGATGGACCAGGCTCTGAGACGTGGAGACCAACAGCTGACACAAAGCTGTCGGATGGTCAGAGAGAGAGAGATGACATCCCCTCCGTAACTCGCATCGCTTGACCACTGCTTGACCACTGCCTCTGTCTATTGAACTTATCCGGCGACGGTTACGCTCTCCAAGCCGTCTGACAAGATTGTCTGTCTGTTATCATAAAGAACATAAAAGACACAGAGAGAGAGAGAGAGAGGGGGGGGGAGGGAGACAGAGACAGAGACAGAGACACACACACATACAGAGAGAGAGAGAGAGAGAGAGAGAGAGAGAGAGAGAGAGAGAGAGAGAGAGAGAGAGAGAGAGAGAATAAGGGGAGGATAATTTCACTTCATCGGCACCTAACACGCTTTTATTTCTGTATTGTCATGTACGTGATTTCTCCTGCTCGTTCACTCCAACGATCTAAAAAAATTCAATATATATTGCGTTGAAAGAAGTTGTTTCCTAGCAGGTTAGAGCTAAAAAGATGAGACTCGTAAGTTACCTACAGAAAACGAGGCTTTAGCCTCAGACACAGATTCTCTGCAGTTTATTATTGCACAGTGATGTGCAGTAAATGCTTTAAAAAAACACACAAATTAGATACTGTCGTCAAGGCAAGGGGAGAGCTGGTTAGGTAAGTTCCAATTTAACAACCGTAGAAACACTTGGTAGAGGTCTGTGTGCTGTCAAGTCACTCCTTCATGATCTGTAAACCCAGAGCTGATCGAGTATACCGCCTTTAACTCACATCTATGGGTGAATAACATCTGATCTGTCTTCCTTGTCCGCTATTGATACAGTAGTTACACTAATAACATGTGATCTGTCTTCCTTGTCCGCTACTGATACAGTAGTTACACTAATAACATCTGATCTGTCTTCCTTGTCCGCTATTGATACAGTAGTTACACTAATAACATGTGATCTGTCTTCCTTGTCCGCTACTGATAAAGTAGTTACACTAATAACATCTGATCTGTCTTCCTTGTCCGCTGTTGATACAGTAGTTACACTAAAACACCTGATCTGTCTTCCTTGTCCGCTGTTGATACAGTAGTTACACTAATAACACCTGATCTGTCTTCCTTGTCCGCTGTTGATACAGTAGTTACACTAATAACATCTGATCTGTCTTCCTTGTCCGCTATTGATACAGTAGTTACACTAATAACATCTGATCTGTCTTCCTTGTCCGCTATTGATACAGTAGTTACACTAATAACACCTGATCTGTCTTCCTTGTCCGCTGTTGATACAGTAGTTACACTAATAACACCTGATCTGTCTTCCTTGTCCGCTGTTGATACAGTAGTTACACTAATAACACCTGATCTGTCTTCCTTGTCCGCTGTTGATACAGTAGTTACACTAATAACATCTGATCTGTCTTCCTTGTCCGCTGTTGATACAGTAGTTACACTAATAACACCTGATCTGTCTTCCTTGTCCGCTGTTGATACAGTAGTTACACTAATAACATCTGATCTGTCTTCCTTGTCCGCTGTTGATACAGTAGTTACACTAATAACATCTGATCTGTCTTCCTTGTCCGCTGTTGATACAGTAGTTACACTAATAACATCTGATCTGTCTTCCTTGTCCGCTATTGATACAGTAGTTACACCAATAACATCTGATCTGTCTTCCTTGTCCGCTGTTGATACAGTAGTTACACTAATAACACCTGATCTGTCTTCCTTGTCCGCTGTTGATACAGTAGTTACACTAATAACACCTGATCTGTCTTCCTTGTCCGCTGTTGATACAGTAGTTACACTAATAACACCTGATCTGTCTTCCTTGTCCGCTGTTGATACAGTAGTCACACTGACATCTCAGGCAGCAGGAATCGAATGTTCGATTCACGACTCGGAGGCTAAACAATCCGGCGATAGCGCGACCTGCCTTTACACCCAGCCGGTAGACATGTCTTCCATCACTGGTGTTATGGAGGAAGTTGACTTCGAAAGTCAAATCTTATGTATTGACCAGTGCGTCCATTTGTTGATCTGCACTTACGCCAAAAATCTTTGGTTTAATGTTGTTTAGAGTTGTTTTGTTTTTTTTCTTTGGGCGGGGTGGGGTGGGGGGCGCAGAGGTGGAGGGTATGCACCATCTCCATATTGTTGTAGAAATCTTAGAAGCTTTTTCACATTTCCTCTGTTGAAAATTAAACCGCCTATTAGACCGTTATGGCGTCCATAATTTAAGTCGAAGAGTGAGACTAAGCTTTATGGATAAAATAATATCGGAAATTCTTGACTTAATGAAACACAGAAGCATATGATATTCACCATAGCTAACGGCATACATAATCCTATAGGTGGTCATTTCAACAAAAAACACCCAGCGAATAAAGATTACGGCTTTCTACAGGAAACAAAGGCAAAAACAGATTTCAAACCGAGAGGTGTGGACGTCATTGTCAAGACCAGACGTTTTCCGGACGCCCCTCTTTCAAATGGGAATTAAATGAAGTGGGGAGCCAGCTCAGTGTTGTTTCTGGATTTCGCCTATGAAAGGAGAAAGTCTATTTTACACGCCTCATTGACTCTCAAAGATGGTGGAGAACTGTTGGGAGAAAGCATTTCTCAAAGGTCAGGAGAAAGTTCACGGACCTTGGAGAGGTCTGGGTTTTAATTAAATAAAAAAAAAAGAAAGCGAAGGGTTAGAAGGTATAGTAGGTTGGACACGCACATTTGAAGTTAATAAACGTCGGGTTTAAGTTCATTCTCTCTCTCTCTCTCTCTCTCTCTCTCTCTCTCTCTCTCTCTCTCTCTCTCTCTCTCTCTCTCTCTCTCTCCCCCTCTCTCTCCCTATCATTTATCTTTTTCGCTTGCTATTCTTTCTGCTGTTCTCTCTCCCCCCCCCCCCCTTTTTTTTTAACTTCATAGATATATCTCTTTGCAATTAAGGCAATAATAGGGACAACGCTATGCTATCACTCCAGGTTCTAAAAAAAATCTGAGAAAAACGGAAGTGCGAGTTAGTTCCCCCTGATCCGCCGCTCATCGAATAGATCGCCCTGTCAGAACAGGGTTGTTCTTAGTCGATAACATTTCTCACTAGATGACTAGGGAAATCCTTTCTGGAGAGCCTGATTAAATAGACAGACTGTTTAGAACCGGTGACTATGCGGTGATAGTGGCATATGACGTCATGACTTCCTTCCCTATTGGTCGTTAAGAAGAAGGCAGCTATTCAGGTGGTCAGCGACACTCTTGATGCTGTTAATGGACAGGTCAATCTTTCTTATCTCTCTTTCCCAGCTGTCGTGGATCTAACTGACAAACAAGACGTAGAAAAAGTTGATCTTTTGTCACATCAATTGCTCCTGTAAAAAGAACGTTGCATACACTTGATTTCAGAAGATGGCTCCCATCGTTTAACACCAACAGGGCGCTAGCAGTTTACTTACCCGCTCCGATAATTTCACCTGAAAGCGTTTTCCGTCGCTGGCTCCGACCAATTTGTGAGACAAAGACCGGACACTTATAAAACATCACGACCTTTCATGAATGGGTCCCAGAAGATCAACGTTTATTTACTCGCATTTAGAAGTCGGCGGCAACGATTTAACTAATGAAGTTCTAGACCTATTAAAAGAAGTTTTGATAAAATCTTTTGAATTGCGTGTATGTGAAGTAATGTATTAATTTGTTTTGCTGATCTTGTTTCTTTTTCACTAATATTATTGCCAGACATATTTTACGTTTAAGAATTTGAAAATATTTTGTTTTCGCGATGAAATTCCTAAACGAACGAACACAAGTAAAAAAAAAAAAAAACAATAATAAACGCGCAATGAAATACACAACAGAAACAAGAAAGTAAAAACAAAAACGACACACACACACACGCACCAAAAAAAAAAAAATTGGTGTTGTGTATTTAGAAAGTTAAAATGTATTTCAATATTTTAATGAATTGCGCTTTCTTTACCTCAGAATTTGATGGGAGACTGGGTTCTTGCATTTACGCACACATTAAGTGTGGGTGAAAATTCTCGTTCACAATAATTATTGATGTAATAATAGGTCAACTTTTTCTTCGTCTTATTTTTATTTGTCAGTTAGATCCACGACATTTGTGAAAACCGCCATACTGTTTGCGGGGGAAAATAAACTCCCCCATGTAACACCAGCAGGCCAGCTTTGCTCTCGAAATGACCACTAATGTGAAACAGCAGGCGACTAGCTGGACAAAACGACTTGGCTCAAGAGCTTGGACAATCATAATATGGTCTGGTCACTTTTTTATTTTTATGATTGAAGTGGACAAGACCCTTCAAATGGCGACAGTCGTGGTCCCTACAGTTCCACTTTCATCTCCACTGGTGACCGTTATTGCCACAGCAATAAAGCGCATTTAAGCTGAATGGCCATTCACAGCGCTGAGTTGGTCCGCTACTCAGCCCAGCCGTCAAGCGGAGAAAATCCAAAAAATCTATTTGATCTACCCAGTTTGTTGTTTCAATTACAGGCCCTTGGTGGGACTCCATATTGATCTCAACCAGGAGAGAGAGAGAGAGAGAGAGAGAGAGAGAGAGAGAGAGAGAGAGAGAGAGAGAGAGAGAGAGAGAGAGAGAGAGAGAGAGAGAGGGGGGGGGGGGGGGTGAGGGAGGCTCGTGCTTGAGTCTCGTATTCATCTAGCTACACGGATGATCATTTATTTAAAGTTGGAATAAAAGTTATAAACTACATGTATGATTTCAGTGGGTTCGTTTTAAAACCAAGCCACAGCGTAGTAAAAAAATCTGAAGTTTACTTACTCTTCGTCGTTGTAAACAATTTTTATTTAGATCGTTGAAATTGAAAAACTGTAACGCATTCCTACTTACTCTAATTGCTCTAAAAAATATCTTGCATAAAACGCAATGTCTCCGCCCCCCCCTAAAAAAAAAAAAAAAAAAATTAATAAAATAAAATAAAAAAGAAGAAGAAGAAGAAGAAGAAGAAGAAGAAGAAGAAGAAGAAGAAGAAGAAGAACAACAACAACAACAACAACAACAACAACAACAACAACAACAACAACAACAACAACAACAACAACAGCAGCAGCAGCAGCAACAACAACAACCAACGCTTTTCCATTAGCGTGACCTTTAGCGATCGTGATCTGTTAAAGGTCGCGAAATACCGAAGACTAAACTGTTGAAGCGAATTCGACGACCCATCATACTGCCCTCAGTTCAGGCAGGTCAACGTTGCCTGAACCTGCCGAGGCTCTCAACAAACTTCACCAATTTTTCAAAGGCGTAACGTCCGAATCATTTTAAGCCAGCCAATTTTTTAAGCTTATTCCTGAAACAAAGTCAATTGTGTCGACGGAAAGCGAATGGTAAATACATTTATATATATATATAAAGTAAAAAGAAAGTTGGGGAAAACTTTTTCCCACAGCGATTAATTTTATTGCGATGCGCGTGGTAAAATTAGTATTCGCGAAATAAATCATTCTAGTTAAATGCACTTATTTAGCTGTTAGAGTGTGTACGACAAACCTTAATTTCTACACCCGAGGCTTACAGAAAACTGAACTTTTTGCCGATTATGCCAACACTAAGAGTTTAGGAGAGAGAGAGGGCGGAGGGCTTACTTTTCATTTATAAAATCATTCACCCATAGTTACAATCGCAGAAACTGATTTATAAGTTCCTTTTATTTACGGGAACTTCCTTCTCCCCTATCTACTCCTTTGTTTTTACCGTCTTTCTAGAGTATTTGTGTACAAATTGTTAAAAAAAAATTTTCTCTTCTTGTAGCTGTTACACAATGAAATAAAAAAAAATAAACAAATTTAATTCTTTAAAAAAAAACCCAACCCAATTGAGGTCAATCAAGCAAGCTTATCCGCTCTATCTGTGCAAGCAACAAAATAGTCTCACTTGCCTTGCCTTGCGCTGAGAGAAATATAACAGAAATTCTTTTTTCAACTTCTGAGTTTTTATTTCGATATAAATGCAAACTAGCTTTAATATCTAATACGAAACACGCGCCCCACCCTTATTTAACCCCCAAATCAACGAGGTCACGCCTTCTGCCATCACTATCCCTAGCCATTGCACTGAACCTTGAAGCATTCTGCGCTCTGTCCACCCCCCAACCAATCATTAATTTTTGTCCCGTCTGAGCTCAGCTCCTACAAACTTATGTATAACTAAGAGCTTTGTGAAGGTCATTTTCTTATATACATTTCTCATGAAGCTGCTTTATAGGCGAAGCGTTTATACGTTAAATTTATAGTTGTCATGTCTCCTTTTTTAACACCGTTATTATAAAGTTGTGTGCCTGTTTCTTTTTAGCCTCTCTCGCTAAAATTGTAAACCTTAACATAATAGTGAGTTCAAAAGCTGGCATGGCCTACTGACGGCTTGAGGAATTGGACCCAACCCTGAAGAGAACTTCTCATCTCCCCGGAGAATCTTTGAAATCACACAGATCTTTCTGAAAGAATGTGAATTTTGTCCTGCTTCAGATTGGATAAGAATTGTAAAAGTTTCCTCAACTGCTTTTAAAAAATATTCCGAAATGTTCTGCCCGTATAACGCACCTCTTGCTATCATGTGACTGGTACTTGAAGTACTAACGGAGGCTTGTTTGATATCCAGAAACGCTCTAGCATATTTTTGTGTGTGTACGAACTTAATCAAACACTCCCGCACCCAACAAAATTTTGTCACCGGAGATCTATCTAAGTTTAGGACAATTTTTTTCTCTTCATTACCAATGTAAGTCTGTGTCTCAAATAGATAATCGTCTATGCGAGGACCATAGACTATGAACGTCTGGTACAAAAATAGAAACGCTGTTAAGCAGGGATACAATGTATTTTTTTCCCCTTTTTCTTCTCCTTTTATTGCCTTTAAGCTTTCTGCCTTGAGAGGTTACCGGTCAATTCGGCGCGTGCTGTTTTCATTAGGGCTCAGGTGTCTGCTGTTACAGCTGCGGCTTGGACCAGTTGAGCCACCGGACTGTTGACCAGTCAAAAAAATGATAATAAGAAGAAAGAGAGGAAAAAAAAAAACTCGACTGGACACGCTTTTGGAGTGATCTGTGTACAGAGATTGGCATATCAGACAGGGTTATGCAAGTTGTCGCGTCATTTATATAACTATAACATTTCTTTCGTTTTTGTAATGAATATCTTTATTTAGCTATAATAAATTGATTGCTCTGACCCCTGTGGTATAAAAAACGCGTTGAGCAAGCTTTGTCATGAAAGTGCGTCATGAAAATATAATCCCCTTCTTCTTCTTCTTCTTCTTCTTCTTCTTCTTCTTCTTCTTCTTCTTCTTCTTCTTCTTCTTCTTCTTCTTCTTCTTCTTCTTCTTCTTCTTCTTCTTCTTCTTCTTCTTCTTCTTCTTCTTCTTCTTCTTCTTCTTCTTCTTCTTCTTCTTCTTGTTGTTGTTGTTGTTGTTGTTGTTGTTGTTGTTGTTGTTGTTGTTGTTGTTGGTGGTGGTGGTGTTGTTGTTGTTGTTGTTGTTGTTGTTATTATTATTATTATTACATTAATCTATTAGTAAATTTATTTATCTATCTATGTATCTATTTGTCTTGTCCGTCTGTCCTCTCTTAAAAAAAAAATTAAAAACTCTTAACCGTCAACTCCATGTTATCATCAACATAACCAACAACACATTACAGTTTTATGTCGCATAGTTTATGTCCTTCATTTCCTCAACACTAAGTACAGCACATTCAAGCCCCCCTTATCAAATATTGATCAAACCTCATAACGCGTTATAGCGCGTCAGCTCCCATTAACGTTGATGTCGGCCAGTAGGACCAGCTAGCACCTGTAGATGGTCAGCGCGTTATTAGCCGTCTTTTGTCACTCCAGTGGGGCCTGATGGTCTGCCTTGTTATGTTGCGTGTGGAACTGGTAAACAGGGATGGCAGCTCGCTGGCTGGCTAGAGCCTTGGGTTATAGATTGTATCGCCGCGGGTTCGATTTCCTTTGGAGTTTTTGTTGGTTCAATGAGTGAAATAAATGAGAGATGTGTCAAAAAAATACTGGTAAATGTTTTTTTGCAAGAGTGTTAGACACCCTCCTCACCTCTCCCGCAAGTCTAGCTGTTTTCTTTTCTTTCGTTTTTTTTTTTTTTTTTCTATTTTATGTTTATTTAGCTTTACTTAAGTAACTGTTTTGTTACGGACTTTAAATTGTAAGTAGCATCAGTAGCACCAAAAATCTCTTTCATCCTACCTTTTTCTGGGCGTATAACATTTATTCAATTTCTGTCATGAATGAGAAATTAGTCGAAGTGTTCTACAGCTAGGTAGATTTGATAGATCACTGCAAGACAGCCCAGGAGCAGGAGGTGAATGAATGGAAAAGTAAGTGATACTTACCATGTTGAAGTTTGCTGTATATTCTACGGACCCACTAATATTCATCGAGGTCAATAGAGATAGGTTGACCACGCCCGCGGAAGCTCACACTTTAAAGTTATTTTTTATTATGATTCTAATTTAGTCTAGGATGCTGGCATACCATTTGAGACAAACACATATGGGAAGGTGTAATCAAAATAGACAAGGGAGGGCAGTTGACCTCGATGAATATTAGTGGGTCCGTGAAAAATTGTCAGAAATGAGGATATCAAGTTGTCCTCTTTGTGCAGGGCGAGCGTGAGTTCCACAAAACTGTCGACTTCATCCTTTGCATTTACTATTTTAAATCTCTCCCTCCATCTCTCTCTATTAACTCACTGGGAAAGAAGAAGAAGAAGAAGAAGAAGAAGAAGAAGAAGAAGAAGAAGAAGAAGAAGAAGAAGAAGAAGAAGAAGAAGAAGAAGAAAAGTTGAAGTATATCCAAATACGACCAATTTGCTTTGGATCGTATTTTTTTTTTTTATCGCTTGAAATTTTCATCCATGCTTTGAGAAATAGAAAATAAAACTAAATAAAACTAAAAAAAATAAATCCCATACTCTCCGATCTCCGGATTTCTCAGTGGTTGTCCCCAGCCTTGTGATACCTAAATTCTTCAACATTTTAAAACTTTTAAATCCCTGAAACGTTCTTCCATTTTTTATTATTACTATTTTTTTGAATAGTTTTTCACATCTTTACACGCTTAAACTGCAGAGGCCGGCTATAAATAGGGTTCATACCTCGAAAAACCCCTCCATTTTTTTTTTTTCATTTTAGTAACTTTAAAATTTTTTTTTAAAGATTTTTCGCGTCTCTCTATACGCCTAAACTGCAGAGTCCGGCTATAACTGGGGTTCAATTTTCCCCCGGCGGCCGTCACACTTGTGGGGCACACCAGGACAGGCATGAATAAGTGATTGGTCAGCGACCATTACTCTACTGGCCAGTGTTATCTCTGCCCATTAATGTACTCCGAGCGGGGTCGGCTCAGCCATTAATGTACTGGGCGGGGGTCACTCATTCATTCTCCCATCTATTCTTGTGTAAAGATCGGCGGAGAGTAATGAGATACCCAGGTGGGCGGTGTTTATTAGAATTTGTGTCCACAGGTTTTTTTTTTTTTTTTTCCTTTTTCTATTTTGAGCGTGCATTTATGTTTTTCCCTACAAATAATTGAGTGTTATTAATTTTTCATAGGTTTTTTGTTCGTAAATATGTTCCTTTCAAGCACGGCTACACCTAGATTTATTGATTGAATAAAAAAAAATTTTGTGCAAATGCTATTAGTGCTTATCAGTTACCTTATTTTCTTCATAATATTGTTGATCAACTTGTGTGTCTAGAGCGGGAGGTCCTTTGGTTTCTAACCCGTGCCGGTTCCATTTCTATAGCTGTTCTCTCTCTGTCTCTCTGTCCGTCTGTCTATCTGTCTGTGTGCCTGTCTGTCTGTCTGTCTCTCTCTCTCTCTCTCTCTCTCTCTCTCTCTCTCTCTGTCTCTCTGTCCGTCTGTCTATCTGTCTGTGTGCCTGTCTGTGTGTCTGTGTGTCTGTCTGTGTGCCTGTCTGTCTGTCTGTCTCTCTCTCTCTCTCTCTCTCTCTCTCTCTCTCTCTCTCTCTCTCTGTCTCTCTGTCCGTCTGTCTATCTGTCTGTGTGTCTGTCTGTCTGTCTGTCTCTCTCTCTCTCTCTCTCTCTCTCTCTCTCTCTCTGTCACTGTCTGTCTCTGTCTAATATAATACATCAAGTCAAACTTGGCTTAAGTCTAGATCAGTGCTTTAGTGCATCTGCTGTTCACCTGGAGTCAGTTGAGGTTTTAAAACCAGCTTGACTGGTGTTTGGGCTAGCGGTAATAAAATCATGAAAAAACTATGGCTAAAAAAACAAAATGGGAATCCGGGGTAAAAGAGGAGAGGGAGAGATACAGATAAAGAAAGAGAGAGAAAAAAGGAAGAGTGAGAGTGAGAGAGGGAAGGGAAGGAGGGAGAGAGAGAGAGAGAGAGAGAGAGAGAGAGAGAGAGAGAGAGAGAGAGAGAGAGAGAGAGAGAGAGAGAGAGAGAGAGATATTAAGGGCCGGTATGACAAAGAGAGGAAACGGAAAGGGAAAATCTCCTTTTGAAATTCTCAAGTCAAGATCCACTTACGCATTGTTTAGTTCTTCCCCATCACCACAACACAATGCCTTAATACCCCCTACTGCATCTTAAAATCCTTCGCTCTCGTTTTACTAAAGCAGCACGCGACAAAAATCGATCTTGGATGCGGAGGGTCGGCTTCAAGCTGTTTGGCAGGAAAACAGTTCAAAGCCTGAGCAAATACCTCCTGGCAATTAGAGAATCATATAAATAGGATGTTGATTTAGAATTCCCCAGTTTCAGAGCCCTTTGTCCAAAAAGGACCTTGATATAGGATCTTCCCGATTGTGGGTTTTTCAAGGATTCCTTTTTGTAATCCATCATTAAGGCTGCTTGTCAGTCGAGTCGCACGCGATGAGGAATTGAAAGAGAGCACGTGTGTAGTACATCAGCCTCAAAACAGATGCTTTGGGTGGAAAAGAGTTGACACCATTAGTTGGAGTAAACTGGTTAGAAATTTCGAATTTTCACATTTTGATTAAGAGATCGAGAAGTGGAAAGTGTGGTAGGGAAAGAAAGTGATTTAATTGGCGGTACAAATTAATTTAGAGGGCCTGGAGATAACAATAGCGGAAAAAATTATAATGACTGCAGATAGCTGTACAAATGGAAATAATGGTAAACTTGGGAGAGATGAAGAAGGTGAATGAAAGAAATCATGGAAAGAGTGGGAGGTTGAAGACGTAAAGAAGAAAAATGAGAAAGGAAAGAGAAGGACAAAGAGAAGAAGAAGAAGAAGAAGAAGAAGAAGAAGAAGAAGAAGAAGAAGAAGAAGAAGAAGAAGAAGAAGAAGAAGAAGAAATGAAGAAAGTGACACCTCTCTCAATCTCCTTCCCCCCCTCTCTCTCTCTCTCTCTCTCTCTCTCTCTCTCTCTCTCTCTCTCTCTCTCTCTGAATGGAAAAAAAGACACGTATTTGTCTGTTATGTCTGTTTTCCTCTTGCGTGCGAGATTTCTTTTATCTCAATTTTTTTTTTATAGAAATACTCACCTCTTGGATTTCATTTTCTTGATTTTTAACTAAAATCAAATCCCCCCATCACATACCTTTACGTTAATTATCTTGAAATTCTGGTTTTTCAACGTTTCCGCCATTTTTATCTCCTTCTTTCTCTTACATCTCTAGTATAATGACTGCCTGACTCTTCTCTCCTCTGTATGTTTCCTCGATTTTCCCAAAATACTTTGTTTCGTTATCCTAGGTTAACTCACGCCACTTTGTCATTCTTAACAACGGAAGTCTCTCTCAGTCGGCTTGAGGTGTAGATCTAGGTGTAAATGACTGCGTGGCTAAGAATTCCCGCAAGGCAATGCACATTTATGCACTCAACGCGAAAATTCACAGCTTTCTAATAAGCGTTTAAAAGAATCTAGTAACCAGATTGAGAAAGAATGGAATAATTATTAAGTCGATTTCCTTTATTATATTTACACGCATACACACTCCATCCTCTCACCTGATGACCCTGTGACCCTCTGGCTTACAAACTCGTACTCGCCCCACAGAAATGAGCAATGTCTCCGCAGAGAGTTCGCTCTGTGCCGATGTTGGCTGTGTTGTGAAGGTTTTACCTTTTACCTCTATAGTTACGTGCTGCTCCATGGCCGACACTTCCTATCACTTCGTCCTTATTTCTAAGCTTGTGTTATTTGCACTTTTGAAAAGCTCTGTGTTTATTTTTTCAAAGAAAAAAAAGGGAAACTACTCTATGAGGTTCCCCGCACGAGACTCTCAGAGAGACTGAAGGAGAAATATTTTGCAAAAAAAAAAAAAAAACATCGAAAAAATCCGCACTACTATTTAGTTAGTTCTTTGATGATTTAATGCCCTCTAAATTTTCCGAAGAATCTTGTATGGAGACAATTTACACAGGATATGCCGAATTCTTCTTAAAATAATAATAATAATAATAATAATAATAATAATAATAATAATAATAATAATAATAATAATAATAATAATAAGAAGAAGAAGAAGAAGAAGAAGAAGAAGAAGAAGAAGAAGAATAATCACGCCAAGTTACTCAAGCCATAATAACTCAAACTTTGTATAAAGAAGAATTAGCCAATTTGTCATAAGCTAAGGCGCGCAATCAATGTAATCATAAGTCGCTGCGGTGACTCAAATCTTTTTTACCAAAATTTATTGATTTAATTTTTTTTTATTATCATTTTTTATTTTCTTCCAGGCATACCTTCGGGAGGGAGAAGCGCTTCAAGAGCTCGGTCGCCATGGAGACGCGTTGGCTGCCTTGGCAACGGGGCTGGGACAGGACCGCACCAACTCCGCTCTGTTTCAGGGCTTGGTGGAGGCCGCCCTTAGGTCACCACTTAAAGGTACGTCCGGCCGCCATGATGTGGGAACAGTACTCAGTTTGTTGAAGGGTGATGAAGTTTATATAGGACAGCACGTAAAAATTCGATAATACGAAATACGTTGAATCCAGTCACGACTCAGTAGATAGCCACGAAGGACTATATAGGTGCATGATTTTTTTTTTAAGAAGAGGTACATGAAAATTTTCATCATTTAAAAACAAATAGTCTTTAAGTGGTTTACCTGGATAGTTAATAAGTTAATAAAAAAAAGTACCATTTGATTGGTGTATACTCAATCAAAGAATTTTCTACTGGCATTTTTGACATAAACACATGGATTTCCATAATCTTCCTTAGATTTTGTCTTTGAGATCGAATTCGAAAATGGCACATTTTGGAAAGAAATATAAACAATTAGGACTAAAAAAAAAAAAGCTCGAGAGAAGGCTTAACCTGAAAAAAAATTGATTGGAATAAACATGTTATAGATTGGATCATTCATAGCTTTATATAAACACGGAAACATTCTGTTGCGTATCGATAATGTAAAAAAAAAAAATAAAATGGCGACAAGAACAATAGATTAAAAAAACTGTTACTTTTTTTCTCAAACGATTTGGATAAGTTGCATCAAAGATCTCGATGGGAACATTCTAAAGACTGCCAAATTAATAAACTACACAAAATCGTTTAGAGTTGCGCCGGAGTCACAAAATTGTCACAATGAAGCTGTATAAAGGGCTCTCGTAGGGAGAGTTAAAATCTGTGCTTAAACCTGGATAGTGAGATCAATGTTATTGAATGCCTAGGGAAAGTACATAATAATTATGGCACAGGGTTAAAAAAAAACAACCAACAACTTGGCATTTAACAAAAAAATTTAAGTCTCTCTCTCTCTCTCTCTCTCTCTCTCTCTCTCTCTCTCTCTCTCTCTCTCTCTCTCTCTCTCTCTCTCTCTCTCTCTCTCTCTCTCTCTCTCTCTCTCTCTCTCTCTCTCTCTCTCTCTCTGCCCCCCTCTTTGTTTCCCCTCCAGGGCACTCTATTACTATTATGCTGAGAGGAAGAAAATAACGGACACGTTTTTTATAAGTGGAAACTGTGGACTCGTGATAAAACAAGTGTGAGAAGGAAACGTGTAGAGATTCATTGAATCGCTTGACAAACAAGAAACCCATTGCACTTTCAAGTCTTAGTCATAACAAGGCGATCTATGAAGTGGTAAATGAATCGGCATATTACCGTTCACATTTTTTGCTATAATGGTTTATGTTTTTTCAACCATTAAAACTATCCACGTGACTTAAGGGAGGCGTCGATGGTCCGGTGGCAGAGCTTTAGACTGTGTAGATTTGAGTTTTAACCCTAGCTGGGCATCTGTTGTGTCAGTATATAAAAAAGACACGCAACAGACTAAATTTTATAAATATAGAAGAAAAAGAAAGAGAAATAATGAGGACAAGAGAGAGATAGATGGAGAGATAAAAATACGAGTGCCGATTCAACACTTCTCTCTCTTTTTCATCTCATAAAGTTTTGTTCATTTATTTAAATCACTAGCGTTGAACACACCAAACTAGAAACCCGTTGTATAAATTCTTTGGAAACACAAAACGGCTTTTCCGTTTACAAACGTGCATCTCTATGAAGGACGTGCCCCACCTTGTTTAGTTTCTCTCCCATGTCAATACGGGAAGCAGCGCAACTCCGCGAACAATGTCTGCCTACTTGGAAAATCCGTATTGGGGAGTTTACCGTGGCCGATATAAACCAAGGACAGCGGACAATTATACGGTCTTTTTATCAAGGTTGCAATGTGGTAGTATTTGTACAAGCGCGGACGATCTTTAATAGAAGAAGGGAAATATTAAAAAACAAAGTTTAAGGTTAGGAAACATACTCTTCGTTTGAAAAGAGAGAAATGTTAAGGAGAGGAGATTTTTGTGTATATGGGGTCTATAGATTGATAGAGAAAATTTAAGGAAGAAGGGGAAAAAAAGACAGAGATCAGAGAAGTTAAAGAGAAGTAGAGGTGGGGAGAGAGAGAGAGAGAGAGAGAGAGAGAGAGAGAGAGAGAGAGAGAGAGAGAGAGAGAGAGAGAGAGAGAGAGAGAGAGAGAGAGAGAGAGAGACAGACAGACAGACAGACAGACAGACGAATTCAAAGAATCGAGAGATACGAATAATGAAACCAAGATAAAAAATCTAGAATATATAACGCAGGAATTTCTTTGTCTAATTTGTTTTCAGCTTCTTA
Organism: Elysia crispata; assembly: GCA_033675545.1. Taxonomy (NCBI): domain Eukaryota; kingdom Metazoa; phylum Mollusca; class Gastropoda; family Plakobranchidae; genus Elysia; species Elysia crispata. The sequence continues at coordinate 53,476 of JAWDGP010004525.1, forward strand.
AATAAGCCAGCACTTACTCTATACAGCTGTTACTGAGAGAAATTAGGATGGAGAAAATAGAGAGAAGCTGTTCCAAAGGCCGATTGACTGGACGGAGTCGCCCATAAAATTCTGAACCTGTTGTCACGACATAAATTATTTTTTTTCCTTGAAATCGATACACCTATGTGTCGACAGATTTCCAACTTTACGGACTCGCCAATAGAACTGGCCGAAAAGATTGAGCGTTCGTTTGGTGCTTTAGAGGAAGTCTTGATTTTGATTCTTGAAACTGCTTCATCTATTCTAAATTAAAAAAAAACAAAAAACAAAAAACTACGCCATTTTTTAAATCGTTTTAGCCTTATAGTTGTATAGTATTGTTTACTTACTATTTTTTGCTAGTAGACTGAATAACAATATTGATCAAACATGTTCTTCGTTGTTTTCAATATTCACCTTACCTTCCGCTATAGCGAAAGACGAGTCGGAACTGAATCTAAGGACACAAGGAGAACATAACACTTGAGACAATAACCACGCTGTTCATTAAGGCTATTCATAAATTATTACTATTTTTTTTAATCTCTCAGAAATTCGTGATTAATTGACTTCCTTACTACCTTTATTACAATTCTCTATGGCGTGCTCACCGCGTACCCCCCCCCCCCCCCCACACACACACACACCCTCCAGATAAACTGGAACCGACTTTCAAGCAGCTGGAGAAATTCGGCCTCAAGTCCAGCCCGTTCGTCATCATTGCAGTCATTGGTCAAGAGCTGGTCGCCGCTGGTCACTTCAGCGCGGCCGTGTCCATCTTGGAAGCTGCTCTCAAGGTGAGATATTGCCTGAGTTTGAAAATAAAAGAATAATAAAAAAAAAGTACTAAACTCTTGGGCACCACTATATATCAGTCCAAGGATCCGTATTATACTCGTGTGAAAGAACGACTAAAATAAATTTAAGTGTGAACAGTCACCCAACCTGAACTTATATCGACAAGGATTTAATAATTCAAAATTACATATATACGTTTCGCTTTTATTGGCTTCATCAGTAACTTTGGAAAAACATAGGGAGTATGAGTCAGGGTTTTATGAGGAGCGAAACTTCCTAAAATACAGGCCAAGTCACCGAAGTGAGGTTTTCTAAAATACGCGCCAAGTTACGGAAGTGGTGTTTTCTAAAATACAGGCCAAGTCACAGAAGTGAGGTTTTTTAAAATACAGGCCAAGTCACGGAAGTGAGGTTTTCTAAAACACAGGCCAAGTCACGGAAGTGAGGTTTTTTAAAATACAGGCCAAGTCACGGAAGTGAGGTTTTCTAAAACACAGGCCAAGTCACGGAAGTGAGGTTTTTTAAAATACAGGCCAAGTCACGGAAGTGAGGTTTTCTAAAATACGCACCAAGTCACGGAAGTGAGGTTTTCTAAAATACAGGCCAAGTCACGGAAGTGAGGTTTTCTAAAATACAGGCCAAGTCACGGAAGTGAGGTTTTCTAAAACACAAGCCAAGTCACAGAAGTGAGGTTTTTTTAAAATACAGGCCAAGTCACGGAAGTAAGGTTTTCTAAAATACGGATCAAGTCACGAAAGTGAGGTTTTCTAAAATACAGGCCGTCACCGAAGTGAGGTTTTCTAAAATACAGGCCAAGTCACGGAAGTGAGGTTTTCTAAAATACAGGCCAGGTCACCAAGTGAGGCTTCCACGATGTAAAGAAATGCAGTGAAAAAAAAAAACAATTAAAAAGTTAAATAGAATATAACTATCGTGTTTCCTCTTCTTCTCTTACTTTGACTTATCGATATTTCCCCTTCCTTCTGTACTTGAACTTTTCAATATTCTTTTTCTCCCTTGCTTTGACTTATCGATATAGATATTCCCTCTTCCTCCTTTACTTGAACTTATCGATATTCTCTTTTTCCCTTACTTTGACTTATCGATGTTTTCTTTTCTTATTTTACTAGCACTTATTGATACTCTCTCTTCCTCCGTCTTCGTGACTTACCGATATACCTACTTTTTCCCTTATTTTGACCAACCGATATTCCCTATTCCTCGCTCACCTTTACTTATCTATCGATATAACAATGCCGATGTTATGTCTGCAGGTGGGAACATGCAGTCTGAAACTTCGAGGCTCTGTATTTTCTGCTCTAAGCAGCGCCCTCTGGGGATTGGGTCGCCTGGAGAAGGCCATCTATCACATGCAACAGGATCTAGCGGTTGCCAAGAACATGGGTAAGTAGAATTATGTACATGTCTTCAAGAACATGGGTAAGTATATAAATGTCTTCAAGAACATGGATAAGTATAGTTATGTACATGTCTTCAAGAACATGGGTAAGTATATAAATGTCTTCAAGAACATGGGTTAGCAGAATTATGTACATGTCTTCAAAAACATGGGTAAGCAGATAAATGTCTTCAAGAAAAAAGGTGAGGAGAATTATGTAAATATCTTCAAGAACATGGGTGAGGAGAATTATATCAATGTCTTCAAGAACATGGATGAGAAGAATTATATCAATGTCTTCAAGAACATGGGTGAGAAGAATTATATCAATGTCTTCAAGAACATGGGTGAGAAGAATTATATCAATATCTTCAAGAACATGGGTGAGGAGAATTATGATAATGTCTTCAAGAACATGGGTGAGGAGAATTATGACAATGTCTTCAAGAACATGGGTGAGGAGAATTATGATAATGTCTTCAAGAACATGGATGAGGAGAATTATATCAATGTCTTCAAGAACATGGGTGAGGAGAATTATGATAATGTCTTCAAGAACATGGGTGAGGAGAATTATGATAATGTCTTCAAGAACATGGGTGAGGAGAATTATGATAATGTCTTCAAGAACATGGGTGAGGAGAATTATGATAATGTCTTCAAGAACATGGGTGAGGAGAATTATGATAATGTCTTCAAGAACATGGGTGAGGAGAATTATGATAATGTCTTCAAGAACATGGGTGAGGAGAATTATGATAATGTCTTCAAGAACATGGGTGAGGAGAATTATGATAATGTCTTCAAGAACATGGGTCAGGACAATTATGATAATGTCTTCAAGAACATGGGTGAGGAGAATTATGATAATGTCTTCAAGAACATGGGTGAGGAGAATTATGATAATGTCTTCAAGAACATGGGTGAGGAGAATTATGATAATGTCTTCAAGAACATGGGTGAGGAGAATTATGATAATGTCTTCAAGAACATGGGTGAGGAGAATTATAGAAACGCCTTTAAGAACATGGGTGAGGAGAATTATGTAACTATCTTCGCTGTGAGACTCTTTTTTTACTTGAGCTACTGGTTTGGTGCCATACAAGCTATGTTTTTTCAATGACATGGCTTTGGTCACAGACACAATTGAAGATAAGTAAGTTGATGGTTCGAACCCTTCGATGATTTTATTTAAAGCCTATGATAGGTAAACACTTCTATCTAGGGTTTTTTCAAAACAATATTTTTAATTTTACCTTCTCTCATTTTACGAGACGGGAGCTCGCTCGTAATTTATCAGCATTAACCCATAGTTGGTCACATGACCATAACTCATATTGGTCACATGACCATAGCCCCCCCAGTGGTCACATGACTATAGCTCCTAGTAGTCACATGATCATAGCTAATAGTAGTCATATGACCTTAGCTCCTAGTGGTCACATGACCATAGCTCCTAGTAGTCTTAAAAACCGTTTCCAAAAATGATTGTTGATGACGTATTATTGCAGGAGACCAAGAGGGCGAATGCCGTGCCTATGGCAACCTGGGCTCCGCCTACTTCACCCAGGGCCGGTATAAAGAAAGTCTGGCCAACCACCGCTTCCAACTGGTCCTCGCCATGAAGCTCAAGTCGCGGGCAGTCGCTTCCAGCGCCCTCAGTAGTCTGGGCCACGTCTATACTGCGATTGGTGAGTGCTCAATATTGTTGTATTTATACAAAAAGGTCAAGGCTGTTTCCTTTGGGTCCATAACGAGGTCAACTAAAATACAGGTCAAATCACCGAAGTGAACAAACTTTTGAATGTTTGAGTTAAAGTAATCTAAATCTTTCAACTTTTGGGCACAGGTAGAGCAGAATTGTGCTCAGAACGCACTTATAATTCAGCCTACAGGCCAACACAGCAAAAAATATCTAACTGTCTTAACTCTGTCAAATAGTTAAATGATATAGCTTACTCCTGCACTTACTGCAAAAGTTTGTTCACTTCGGTGACTTAGACTGCATTTTTAGGATTCCTCGGTCCATAACCATAGCTATGATCGCATTTTGCATATTTATATAACTATCTTAATATTTTCTCTGCATTTCTGCATAGTTTTACTTTTTTATATAATTTTGATACTTCAAAGAATGTCGATGTAACATTTAACTTTGCACCAAAGCAATCTGGAGTCTCAGTGTATAAGTTTCACGACGTTTCACAAGAGTTCGAACCATTTTTTTTAATTACCTTCTTTACCACCTCATTGGCTGGTATTGCTTCGTTACTTTGCTTCGGAATAATTAACGTTAACAAAGTTAAAAACCACCTTCACGGATTAATTAATGATAACTGATATTTTGCTATTTTTAAATATAGTATTCTAACATCATACATTTTATTTTGAGTGTGGTACTTAGCTGTTCCTCAGTCTAGTATTCTTTTGTGCTCGAAATCTAAGCTTCCTGTATTTTTATCTCCAAAACCAAGTTGGGAAATAAACTAAGTATGTACTTTCCAAATCTGTCTCAAACGTTCAACAACAGGTAATGAATTCTCGAAAAAAGTGCCTTTTGCGCACTGCCTTCCGAAAATTTGTAGATGCGCATTAATTTATTGAAACCTAAATAATAATGACGGTTTAAAATTTCTACTAAGTGTTCTTATTATAAGAGGTGAATCTAGAGTGTCACCTAATGGGATAGATGGTTCGAGGCCATTGTTCCACTGCTTGGAATATTTCTCTTCACACTTTTGATGACCTCTCTACCGAGCTAAACATGACACACCAAATTCCCAGGAGCCAGCGCAGCCGTGTACCCTTCCACTAAACTACACAGTCCTGTGTTAGTCATATCTTTTTACAAATGGAATTCTAGGTCTGGTTTAGCAGGTCTCTGGGAGCCTATTGCCTGTTCATCTTGTGTGATGTATCTAATGACCATTTGGATTATTCCTTTCTTTTACCTTTACTTTGTGTTTTTATCAAGCACAAATACCCCGAACACACTCTTTCTCTCTATCTCTCTTTCTTTCTATCTCACTCTCTCTCACTCTCTCTCTCTCTCTCTCTCTCTCTCTCTCTCTCTCTCTCTCTCTCTCTCTCTCTCTTTCTCTCTCCCAAAACTTCACGCATATTCTTTATTTTAAAAATTGTTAGTCGATTATATTTCTTCCATCGTGTATATTTTAAAATGAATGCACAGTTCATTGCCTTTTATTGGAAAAAAAATCTGTCGCATGAAACCATCCTTCTCTTTGACTTCACAATCATGATCTCAGGAAATTCAATTACACAATTTTGCCCAGATCAATGAATGAAGATGCTGGGACGGTCAAGCTTGATATTGATGCATATGTATTTCTTCATAATTTGAAACACGTTCACAAAAGGCTTTTTGTCATACATGTTGATCGTATTACAGTCTGGATTTTTGTTTTATACCTTCAGCCAAGCCATTAATAAGATCTCATGTTACACTGAACTTGAAATCTGAACATTGCCCAAAAAAATCTAAATAAAACAACGAACCAAGTCTATTATATTTGCAGGTTATTTCTTTATAGTGACATTTATTTGTTACATTTTACCTTTCCCTCACATTTGTCTATTAGATGACCTGAGTCTTTAGAGCAGAGTACTATAAAGACCATATCGTACTGTGATGTTTTTGTAAGCTTCACCTGATCCGAACCTCCTCAGGTGACTACCCCAATGCTCTGGCTGCCCACAAGCAGTGCGTGCTGCTGCTGAAGCAGGCCAGGCAGACCCTGGCCGAGGCCAGGGAGATCGGCAACGTGGGCGCCGTGTACCTCGCCATGGGCAACTTCGAGGACGCCGTGGAGTGTCATCAGGTGAGAAGGGCGGCTTGAGGGTTCAAAGACGTCTTTACTGGAGAGGGAAGCAATGGTTGGAGGAGAGGAAAAAAAACATAGAAAGATAGAGAGTGGGTTGCGACTTGAGAGGAAAGCAATGGATGGAGGAGAGAAAAAAGATAGAAAGATAGAGAGTGGGTTGCAAAGATTGTAACTATGGGCGATGGTGGTAGTTATGATGATGTGCACGAGGAGGAAAGTGAGGTTAGTCATAATGATCTCGTTCATGATGATGATGATGATGATGAAAAGGAGGACGAGGAGTAGGAGGAGGTGGTGGTGGTGGTGAGAGACGTGACTCGAGATGACATAACTGCAATCATTGATGTGGATCTTTCTAATGGCACACCGAAACAAAGATTAAATAAATAAAAGAATCATAATGTGACGATAGTAATATTCAGAGATTCGACTACTATGTGTCTACTTACACATGCTTTTCTTCCATTTTATTGTTAACTCAACTGTTGTCTATGAAAACGAATTTTGATAAAAGAAAAACCGTACCATAAACAAATTTCGCTCCACCAATGACAGGAACATCTGAAGATAGCGCGAGAAGAGAAATCCAATGTGGAGGAGGCCCGAGCCTACAGCAACCTGGGCAGTGCCTACCACTATAGGCGGGACTACTCCAAGGCGACGCTCTTTCACAAGTAAGGAGGGATGGCAGGTTGCTAGGAGCAGAGTGCAGCGATGGGTTTTTAAGACAAATTACCTACAGGTTGTGGGTTGGGCTAAGATGGAATAGGCTCAGAGAATTGAGTTTTTAAGAGGAATTGCGTACAGGATTTGGGTTGGGCGAAAAGGAAAGAAGGTCAGAGTAACGGGGTTTTAAGAGAAATACCACCTACGGGAGTTGGCCTGATTAAAGAAAGAAGTATAGGGATGTGAGGAGGGAAGTTCTTTGTCATTATACTCAGAACACTTCAAGCAATGAACGAAGGTTTACAGGCTTATCTTTAATTTCTCCGCTGACTGAAATAAGCAGGAAAGGATGATCAGGGCCAAAACGCTCTCAAAAGTGTGCCGAGGATGAGTACATTGATATAACAGAGTTAATGCTTGGTTGCCTTGATGATATTGGTTCTTATGTTTATTTGAGTTACAGTTCTAAGAAATCGTTATTTTGTGTTGAGATCAACCAATGTTATGAGTGATGGGGCTAGGAGTATTATTTACCCCAGCTGTTTTATGCTTTGTATTTTGCGTTTCCTAACTTTGCTAAATAGAAGCTTTTTCCTCTTTAATTCAAGCCTTTTGGATCTTTCAAGTTATTCAAATAATACTTCAAATGGTCCAATTAAAAAACATAAATAAAAAATTCACATGACTTATATGCAGCCTTTAGTTTTTTAACGCTAAGAGGGATTTAGTTATTATTGGGTGGCAAAAACTTTACTTTTACTCTTATTCACTTCTTGTGTTCCTGTGTCTTATTTTTAAACTGTCCTACGGTTATATTTCCCTCGCTCCGACAGAGAAGTGCTGAAGATCGCTGAGCACAACAAAGACAAGACACTGGAGGCGAGAGCTTACGCCGGCTTGGGTCACGCTGCCCGTTGTAGTGGAGACACGATGTCCGCCAAGGCTTACCACGAGAAACAGCTGGACAACGCTCTGCAGACCAAAGACAAGGTGGGCAGCGAAAAAATGTGGTTTGGTTTCTTAGATGCGGTCAGATGGAAACGTGTTAACCCTTTTATAATCTCTTTTTTTTATTTTAAAAAATTTGGGTTTTATGTTATTTCGAAAACCAGCAGAGCAAAGTAATTCTTAACGTTTCCATTCGGTGCCATTGCATTTATTTTTGTATCTTCCACATTTATAATTCAGAAGACTCATTGTAATGAGCTATTTGAAAAAAAAGAAGGAAGTGATTTTGACAGCCGAACTTAAATCATCAAAATTTGTGGTATTTACTTATACAATAGCCCTGGACATGTTGTGAAAAAACTAAAAGAAACGTAAAATAATTGCAATTGTAGGTGTATCTGCAGTTTCATGTAATGAAAAACAATCCAAAGCCTGTTACAGAATAATAATGATGATGATAATAATAATAATAATAATAATAATAATAATAATAATAATAATAATAATAATAATAATAATAATAATAATAATAATAATAAAAATAGTAATCATAAAAACGATAAGAAAATAATGTCAACCTCAAACATAAAAATTTCCCAGGTGGCCGAGGGAAGAGCTTGCTCCAACCTGGGAATCATCTTCCACCAACTGGGCGAGTTCGAGGCTGCGCTCAAGCTGCACAAGGTCCACATGAAGATCGCCCAGACCCTGCAGGATAGGGCGAGCCAGGGAAGAGCCCACGGTAACATAGGCAACGCCTACAGCGCTCTGGGAAAACACGAGCTGGCTGTGAAGCACCACAAGCAGGAACTCGCTATATCTTCAGAGGCAAGTTACGGTTTTTTAAATTCAGAATTGACTACGGTTAATACAAGTAAGAATTATAAGAGATAGAATTTTAGATAGTCCTCAGCCGTGGTTAGGGTAAGGCTTTTAAGTGAAAATGACCGAAAAATGCGTGAACTCTGGGATGAGAAACACCAATTTAAAGATACTCCGTCACCCATCGCCTTGCCACTCAAAGAGATCCTCTAGATGTAAATTTAAGGTTAACACAAAGTTAGTCCACCATTAATATAGGTCCACGGGCAGTCTGAGTTTCATGGGTTTTTTTTTTTTTTTTGTTGTTTTTTTCTTAAGTTATTGGGATAAAACACTTCGTGTAGTGATCATAATGGTTTAGCAGAGCAATTCTAAAGAAAGCAGATCGTTGGCAATAAAAAGTGTGAGAGTCTAAGCGTTAAAACCTTTTGAAATAGAGATTAAGGGTTTCGGTGGAGGCAATTCATTAAACATTTATTTTATTTTCGTGTGTATTCTTTGTTCTGTTCACACGTCTTTCCACCAATTAGAATAAATTATGCATCCACTATTTTTGTGTCTTCATGTGTGTATGTTCGTCTGTCGCTGCGAGTCTGTGTGTCATGTCAGTCTATGCCTCTGTGTGTCTGATCAGGCACTCTCTCTCTCTCTCTCTCTCTCTCTCTCTCTCTCTCTCTCTCTCTCTCTCTCTCTCTCTCTCTCTCTCTCTCTTTCTCTGTATGTGTGTCTCTGTCTTTCTGCCTGTTTAAATAGAAAGCAAAAAAAAAAAAAAAAATAAGAAACATACTTGGAGGATAACTTGGTGATCATAAAGGATCCAAAAGGACGCGGGTGTGTCTGTAAATAGATAATACAGGGTGTGAAAGGATAGGCACCCAGCTCTATAACTACGGGACAAAAAAGAAATAACACAAATGTTTTTTGTCTCTCTGTCTGTCTGTCAGTCTCTCTTTCTCTGTCTGTCTGTCTCTCTGTCTCTGTCTCTGTCTGTCTCTCTCTCTCTCTCTCTCTCTCTCTCTCTCTCTCTCTCTCTCTCTCTCTCTCTCTCTCTCTCTCTCTCTCTCTCTCTCTCTCTCTCTCTCTCTCTCTCTCTCTCTCTCTCTCTCTCTCTCTCTCTCTCTCTCTCTCTCTCTCTCTCTCTCTCTCTCTCTCTCTCTCTCTTTATCTCTCTCTCTCTCTTTCTCTCTCTCCCCCTCCCTCCAAAGGAACATCTTATATCCGCGGACTTCTTCTCCATTTCAAAACGTAACCCCTTTACCATCGCAGGTCAACGACCGACATAGCGAAGGTTCCACGCACGGTAATCTGGCCGTAGCCTACCAAGCTCTCGGCATGACTGACAACGCCTTGCACCATTACCAGTCTCATCTGAGGATATCCCAGGAGCTCAAGGATCTCCCAAGCGAAGCGCGGGCATTGTGTAACCTAGGCAACTTTCACTGCGCCAGGGGAAACCACTCTAGCGCCGTGTCTTTCTACGAGCAGTTCCTAGCCTTATCGAAGACTCTGAACGACTCTGAAGCAGAGAGCAAGGCGTGTTTTAATCTCGGCTACGTCCATTTTAACTTAAGCAATTTCAACGAGGCGATAAAGTATTATGAACAAGACCTTACTTTTGCTAGGGACAGAAAAGACAGGCTGGCTCTAGCGAGAGCGTATTGTAATCTGGGTCTCGCCCAAAAAGCCTTGCAGAGGTTTGAAGAAGCGCTGGACTGTCAGAAAAAGTGCCTTAAGTTAATGGACGCGCTGGAAAACACACCTGGAAAGCTGAGGGCTTTGGGTAACATCGGGGATCTCATGCTCAAAGTTGGGGACGTCACGGAGGCAATCAAGATTTATCAGCAGCAGTTGGGTTTAGCTAAACAGTGCAGCAGCCCGGACCTTCTCGCCACGGCCTACGGCGCCCTAGGCTCCGCTCACAGACTTCTGGGTCAGTACGACAAGTCCCTGGCCTACCACACGCAAGAGCTCACCATCCGCCAGGAGATAGAAGACGTGAGAGGCGAATGTCGAGCTCACGGAAATGTCGGTAATGTGCACATGTCGTTGGGGAATTTCCTCACGGCGTTCAAGTGTTACCAGGAGATGCTCGAGCGGAGCAGACAGCTCGGAGACCACAGGCTTGAAGGCCAGGCTTGTGGGAACCTGGGCATCACCAGGATGAACATGGGCCAGTACGAGGAAGCCATTGGTCTTCTGGAAGAGCAACTGGCAATGCTGGAGCAACACTACGGACCCACCACTCTACACGACAAAGGCAAAGCCTTTGGCAACCTGGGAGACTGCTATGAAGCTCTGGGCGATTACGAAGACGCTGTGAAGTGGCATGAGCAGAGTTTGATAATCGCCCAGCAGACAGGCTCGCTCCCAGACCAGGACCGCGCGTATCGTGGACTTGGCAACGCCCACAAAGCTATTCAGAACCTCCAGCAGGCCCTGGTGTGTTTTGAGAAACGCCTGTACGTGGCGCATCAGACGGACAGTGCGGCGTCACAGGCGTCGGCATACGGCGAGCTCGGCTGTCTGCACAGTTTGCTGGGGAACCTGGAGCAGGCGATAGCATGCCTGGAGCATCAGCTGAGTCTGTCCCAGGAGATGGGAGACGCCACATGTCAAGGGGATGCGGCGTGCGGGCTGGGCGGGGTCTACCAACAGATTGGGGAATACGCCACGGCGCTGAAATATCACCAGATGGATCTGAGTATAGCGGAGGAGACTGGCAACACGGCTTGCCAATGTGAGTAGATTAATATAGAGCTTACTTTGAATGTCACTAACTTTTTCGATTACATAAAACCAACACTAAGCAGTTGTAGTAAAACTGAACCGCAGGCTTGATATAAGATAATATGAATGTTTTAGTTAAAGAGAGGAATGAAAACAGGAAGATAATATGAAATCACTGTTCACCGCGGACATTGATTTAAACTGTAACGCTTTTATTTATTTGCGGACAATGTTTTTCATTTTAAAGAAAACATTGTCAAATCCAAATTTAATTCTGCCATGTCACTTTAGAAATATATTGC
>JAWDGP010004525.1:67500-87500 GCA_033675545.1 Elysia crispata
TCCACTGGTCTATTGTTCCACTCTTGCACTATTTCACTGTCCTACTGTTCCACTATTCCTTCTATTCCACTGTTCCACTATTCCTTCTATTCCATTGACTAACTGTTCTACTACTCCTTCTATTCCACTGTTCCACTATTCCTTTTATTCCACTGTTCCACTATTCCTTCTATTCCACTGTTCCACTATTCCTTGTATTCCACTGTTCCACTATTCCTTCTATTCCACTGACTAACTGTTCTACTACTCCTTCTATTCCACTGTTCCACTATTCCTTTTATTCCACTGTTCCACTATTCCTTCTATTCCACTGTTCCACTATTCCTTCTATTCCACTGACTAACTGTTCTACTACTCCTTCTATTCCACTGTTCCACTATTCCTTCTATTCCACTGTTCCACTATTCCTTTTATTCCACTGTTCCACTATTCCTTCTATTCCACTGTTCCCCTATTCCTTCTATTCCACTGTTCCACTATTCCTTCTATTCCACTGTTCCACTATTCCTTCTATTCCACTGACTAACTGTTCTACTACTCTTTCTATTCCACTGTCTCACTGCGTCACTGTTCTACTATTTCACTGGCCCACTATTAAGCTATTCAACTGTCCCCCTCTTTCACTATTCCACGGTCTCACTGTTCTACTATTCGATTGTCCCCCTGTTCCACGATTCCACTGTTCCACTGTTCTAATATTCCACTGTCCCACTGCTCTAGTATTCCATGTCCCACTGCTCTAGTATTCCATGTCCCACTGCTCCACTATTCCACTCATTGGTCTACTGTTCCGCTCCAGGTATCGTCAAGTTCCACAGCACCAAGTTAAGTGACCTGGATGCGGATAGCGAGACAGTGGACACACACTCTGTCATCTCCGCATCGGGCGTGTCCTTGCTTGACCAATGCGTGGGTCAAGTCCGTGAGTCTATGGGGATAGAGAGTCACATCACGACAACTGCTTCTGGCCACAGGTAAGCTGATGCTAACTTCTGTTCAGGTGACCGTCACTCGTGGGTCTTAGTTTCCATGTGTGATGCGGTAATCATAGCTCTGCAAACTTAGTTGAAGGATAATAAAAAAAAATCGCATTGAAAAATCCAAGAAGAATAAATAATTCTTTTTAGGATATTCAGGTTTAAAATTAATTGTTTTCCAGCTTTTCAAGTTTCGCCAATGATTTTTATATGACGATGAAAGATGTATAGCACAATGTATACTTAAATCCAAAAGACTCTTCTTTTGCGTTGTCTTGAATTCGGTGAACTTAGTGTTCTTTGTTGATATACTATGCGTTGTAACGAGTATTGCATTCCTGTTTCCAGTTTGTATTATTCGGTCAGCTGTTTTTATGCATGTCTTGCACTTGAGGGGAGATAACCGTTTGCCAGAACCAGACGCTTTCGATTTAATATTAAATTTCTTTTTATTCTTCTTCTCCTCCTCGTCCTCCTCGTCCTCCTCGTCCTCTTCTTGTTCTTCTTGTTCTTCTTGTTCTTGTTCTTCTTGTTTTTCTTGTTTTTCTTCTTCTTCTTCTTCGTCTTCTTCTTCTTCTTCTTCTTCTTCTTCTTCTTCTTCTTCTTCTTCTTCTTCTTCTTCTTCTTCTTCTTCTTCTTCTTCTTCTTCTTCTTCTTCTTCTTCTTCTTCTTCTTCTTCTTCTTCTTCTTCTTCTTCTTCTTCTTCTTCTTCTTCTTCTTCTTCTTCTTCTTCTTCTTCATCATCTTCTCCTTCTTCTTCTCATTATTACTAACAATTTTATTTTTATTATTATTATTATTATTATTATTATTATTATTATTATTATTATTATTATTATTATTATTATTATTATTATTATTATTATTATTATCATTATTATTACTATAACTTTATTGTTTTTCATTTATCTATGGTTTCCGTTTCTTCCAACCTTTGTTTGAGAAATATCGCCCCGTTATTAGACGCTTTAAGAAACTATTCAGCCCTAATGAAGGAACAAGAGTTATTTGCATTACAGAGAAACTGCATGCATTTAAATATCAAGACTTTTGGTTCGTTTTCAATTTCTTGAATAGTATGTTCCTTAATATTAACTGCAGTTATAGAACAATTTAAATTCATTTCAAATTAGGATTTTACCGATTGAAAAAATTTAAAAACCCAAAGAACAGGAATCTTGATATTTTCCCTTACACTAAATTATATTGTGATGCACAAACAGATTTTATACTTATCAGGTTTCTTTCAGTACAAGTGGCTATGAACTTTTCAAATTTAGACCGCCATATCAAGCGATCTTCTTTTAAAGTAAATTAAAAATTACTATATGATTATACCGTAGCGTAACACTTTACGTTATGTCGATCTCACTTGCATAGACACTTCCTACCGTTAATCTGACTGCTAAGACTGGTAGAGTCCCAGCAGGAGAAGTAGTCTGGAGTAACACAAGAAAGCTGAGACATACCGGACACACCACAAGGCTAAATTACTTTAAGATAATAATTACCATTTTTATCCTGATCTTAATTGTTGGTGTCATTAACCGTCGTCTACAATACCCGCTTTCCGTACTTTTCCCCCACCCAACCCAAACCTCTCACCCACTGCAGGTCGAGCACCCTGCTGTCGGCCTCTGGTCACGGGCCCAAGCGACGCGGCTACGGTAGTGGAGAGGACACAGACAGTGATGGCGCTGAGCAGGATGACGACGTCTTCCAGCTCCAACTGGAGGAGATGGACCGCCTGACGGCAGGCAGTGACAGGTCGGGGTTCCTGGCTATGCTGAACCGCAGCCATCAGCTCAACGCCTCGTCTTACAGTCTGGGTAGTCTGCTGAGCGCAGGCGCCGGAAGTTTGGGCAGTGGCCTGCTGGACAGGCTCGGTGGTAGCATGCGCAGTCTGGGTCTAGGGAGCCTGGGTGGTAGCAGAATGGGCGGAGGTGGAAGTGTCCGAAGTTTGGGAGTGGGCAGTGGAGTTGGTAGCGCTGGCAGTGTGAGAAGTCTTGTCAGTAGAAGGTTGGGGTCAAGATCTTCGAAAAATGGTGGGATTGCAGGCGCCAAATCACCACTTGCTATTCTGTATCAGCTCCTTATCGGGCCCATGGAGTCTGCGATTCGAGAGGCGAGGGAAGTTGAAGCTGGAATAAGCGGCGGGAGTGTAGCTCAGGAAGGCGAAGAAGATCCTGTAGATCTTGTCCTCGTTCTCCAAGGAGATTTGTACCTTATTCCCTTCCTTATGTTGAGAAGAGAACAAGCTGACCGTTTCCTGTTTGAAAAGTACACAACTATCATCGTCCCATCCATCAGCGCTCTCAGCAACGCCGGTAGCAGCAACAACAACAGTGGTGGAAACAGCGCCGCTGGATCTCAGGCGTCCATCGCTTCCGCCGGTCTAGCGAGCGGGGCTGGGGACTCTTCTGGCGCAGGAGGCAGAACTCTGGCTGCCAGGAGGCAGCGTCCTGTCGTCCAGTCCTCAGGGGCGTTAGTGATTGGCAACCCTCGCCTGACGCCTCTCATCTGCCAGCACTGGAGACTCCAAGAAATCCCCGGGGCCGAGTTCGAAGCCCGGATACTCGGGGAACTCCTCACCTGCCGGGCCCTTATCGGCGCGGAGGCCACGAAAGGAGCCGTGCTCCACCAGATTGAGCAAGTCGAGGTGGTGCACTTCGCTACGCACATTTCCTGGAAACTCTCCTCCATTGTTCTCTCACCGGGAGAGATGTTCCTCTCCAGCCCGCCCGCATCGCAACACCATCACAACCATTTTTCCATGCTTGACTCTGACGGAGACAGTTCCTCCAGTGATATTGCCGGACCAATCAACGGCGGCGGGCCTGGTGGCGGTGGGCCGGCCCTGTCGGAGTATCTTCTGACGGCGGCGGACATCCTCAACCTCAAACTCCGCGCCAAGCTGGTCGTGCTGAACTCGGGCTACACCGACGACCGCGCCGGCCGAGTCAACACGGACGGTGTGGTTGGGTTAACCCGGGCTCTACTGTCTGCCGGCGCCCAGTGTGTGCTCTTCTCCCTCTGGCCTGTGCCCGACCCAGCCTCCAAGCTACTCATGAAGACTCTCTACACAGCCTTGCTAGATGGGGTCAAGGTCACGAGAGCCCTATCTCAGGTAATACGAGAAATCATCTAAGCCTGTTCTTTACCAAGCTGTTTTATGATCCTTTTAAACCAGCTGGCTGTAAATTTCCGCCATAGTACTGCGTAGTTATTTAACCCTACAAGATTATGAATTTTTAAGAGTATTTATATATAGATCAGGATTTTTCAAAGTTAGTTAAGTATTCTTATTCATTTATACTCACTCCATAGCCCCCCAAAAAAACTATCTATATATGACACTCGATTAAAATAATAATTGCATGCGGCAAGCATGTTTGTTTTCTTCTTATGCGTAATGTGTGTTACAAAGAAGAATAGTTTTTTTTTTTTAAAGTTGAGACATTTTAATATGAACTTAGGTTTTTATAGTATGGCAGGCTGGCGGAATCGCATATTTCATACGACATAATAATTTGCGCATTCATACAAACTGAAGAAAGTTTGCCATGGTTGATTTTAGAAATTCCATTATCACTCGTGTTTGACATCGGAAAGCAGATCATCATCATCATCATCATCATCATCATCATCATCATCATCATTATTATTATTATTATTATTATTATTATTATTATTATTATTATTATTATTATTATTATTATTATTATTATTATTATTATTATTATTATTATTTTTGTTATTATAAGTGTAATAACACAATGTTGATAGCATGAACTTTTCAATTATGGAAAGAAAAAGCCCAAGATTAGCCTTTAAGAACTCTTTTGCGTAGTGACAATAAATGTCACAGTGTAAAAACTTACCAATATGTAAGTCATCAACATTGTATGAAACAAATTCGACAAAATTGATGTGTTGGTTTTTTCAACATTTTAGCTGTGTGCAGGAAATGTCCTTACTAAAATTAATATCTTGGATGAAAGGAAAACATGAAATTCTAAAATGCGAGATATTAATAGAAGTATTCATTTTGATTTAATGTTATATATAAATATCTTGAAAAAACAACGAAGAATGTTATTATTTAAAAGAAAAAATAACAACATAAAAAGTAGACATAGAAAAACAAATGTTTATTGACATAAGGGACAGAAAAGGATTTTTTGCTCTATGAAATTGCTTTCATCTTTATGTAGGTTATAAACTGTGAAAAAACCTTTTTAGCGGAGGTGAGTATTGTGCAAGCCAATTATCTTCTTCGATTCCCGTCATATTGAACAATATTGCGTCTAGAGATGGTCTTCGACACTGAGAGTCCTTTTTCTATTTTGTTCTTACCCAAGTCTGCAAAAAAGTTAGATGTAATAGACTAATTAACATAAAAGCTAAAAAAACAAAAACAAAAAAACAAAAACAAAGAAAACCCTTTTTCACAGAATCTAAAGCTTTGTTGGTAAAGTCACTTTTATTTAATGGAAAGACGGCTTTTTATAGGGATGAGCAGCTAATTCTGTTCTTTCCAAGTCTAAATTAAGACCCCTCTAAACGCTCCTCATAAGACTAAATTCCACCAAAAAGTGCCAAGGGGTGTCGGGACATTTCAGTATTCCCCGGATAAAAAACAGGCAGATAAATGCACGCTTCGGCTAAAGACACGCTGTAGTGGTCTGACGGATTTTTTTATTGTGTAATCAGTAACGTTATACTATGAACACACGCTACACCGCTTAAACGCACACTGTGAAATCCGTAATTATTATCAGTAAAAAGGCAAATGATAGAATTTTATTTATCAATCCGATGATGATAAAAATAAAAAACAGAACGAAAGAAATTAGAAATATTAAAAAAAAAAAAAAGGAAAAAACCACAAACGATATTGGAAAATTACCTAGTGTGTACATGTAGTTACCTATCTTTTACGCACAAGGTCTGAGCTTTCAAAAATTTTTTTATCGTAATAAGGGAAGTAACTGATCTTTTTTTTTTTTTTTTTTTTTATAAAAACACGCATCCCCTACACGCACTCTATTGAAGAAAGATCGTGCGTTTAACCGGAGACTACTGAAATTTTTAGTTGCATGAAAGAGATCGTTTAAAAGGATCTATAATTAGATTGGCGTTTTATAGAGTTAGGCTGGCGTAGTATATTATTAGATCCTTATGATTTAAGAAAAATACCTTGAGAAATAAAGCACGGGATCTTACAGATATTTATAAACCTTAAAGGAGTAATGAGATAGCTGCAAATTTCGACTAATCTATCATTCTGTTTTTGTTTTTGTTTTTAATTTACAGAGTTAGCTTAGTATCTTATTAGGTCAGTATGATTTAAGAAAAATACCTCGAGAAATAAAGATCGCGATCTTGCAGATCCAATCCATAGGAGAGAATGTGCTATCTGGAAATCTCCACTAGATCTAACCTATCCTTGTGTTTTCCCACCAGGCTGTGCGCACCGTGCAGACGACAGCCCAGTTCTCGCACCCGTCCAACTGGGGCGGCTGGGTGCTGGTGGGGGCAGACGTCGCTCTTAGCTCCAAGTCTGCTCTCATGGGTCACGCCCTGGGTCTGATCCTAGAGGCGCAAGGCACCTGTAGACAGACGCTCAAGGTCCTTCTGCATCTGGTAGGTGGCCCAACTCTGGTTTGTTTTGGTCGTTCATTTTACTCTCTTCTAATCTTGTTATGTACAGTAAGGTGGATGTCTGGGGTGGGTGTGGATTTTCTATCACGTTTCTTTTTAAATAAATCTCCTAGCGGTACTATTATTAAATGGATATAAGGCTTGTTGAAATGTTTTCAGGCAAAGCCTGTACAATCCACCATACCATCCTTTTTCACTTTTTGTTTTCTTTATTTATTTTCTTTTTCTTTTTTGTACTCTTGCCTATCTTTAATAGTTCTGTCTAATATAAACCTTTTTTTCAAAGTTGTTTTTTATTTGACATGTCTTGATATTTCCTTAACCGAAGGGAAATGGTTTTTTTTTTTATTCCTTTAAACAACATTATTGTGTTTTTATTCAAATAAGCCATTTTACCATTGTTCAAAGTATACCAGGCTTATATAATTTTTTTTTATTTATTCCTGTCTTGTTATTGGATTAAGCCACTAAATCTGATATTCATCTTAAAAACAATATTAGAGGTAGAAGTTGGTTGCTTCCAGGTTGATCACAGGTTATATTCTGAATATCCTTCCTCAGCTGACATGTGTAGAGAAGTTCATCTCTATTATACACAATATTCCCCGTCAATCATGTTTGACATGTCTCCATCCTCGAGCTGCCATGCAAACTAGACGTTCAATCTTTAACATTATTTTTTATGCTTTTATCCTCACAATAAACAGGTGGAGAAGTCTCTGCAGCGCATCCATCAAGGCTGCAAGAACTCTATGTTCACCACACAAGCTTCCATCGAGAACAAAGTTGGTCAGGTGGCTGGCTGGAAAGAGCTGCTGCATGCTGTAGGGTTCAGGTTTGAACCCTCCACCGGTGGCCTCCCGCCTGCAGTGTTTTTCCCTCAGGCTGACCCGAGTGACCGACTGACCCAGGCTAGTGCGAGTCTCCAAGCACTTCTCGGTAAGTCTGACTAGCATCCAAAATTTTATTGACATAATAACAATTGATTTTTTATGTTGTTGATTTTTTCTTTATTTTTTTAAAGAATGTTAAACGTTTAACATGTGACAATGCTGTTTTTGTTATGTGATTAGTGGCATTAAGAGTCAGAGATGATAGCCGTTAAAAATTTCTATAGATCTAAGTTTACTGTTCAACAGATAAACTTATATAAGCCTGAGTGTATTGTTAACACATTAAGCTATATAGAGCCAAGTATATCCCCAACACAATAAACCTAGGCGGTGCATGGCAGATTTTAAGGCAGTAGCAGCTGATCTTACTTTTAGATTGATCATTATTTTCAATTCTCCTAGCAATATTAGACCTCAGAGTAGCCTTTGCTGATTGTAGTGGATGGATGCTCCTTTCTTAATCAACTTATAGGCTGCTATTATGCAACATAGTTTTAAATCTCGTTGAATTATTAAGCTTTCAAGCGATGCTTAACGCCACTGTTTTATAATGATCCCCAGGTCTCCCTACCAACTCAGTGACTGCAATGTCGAAATTTGTTTCAAATTTTGATGTTGGAGAATCCCTCATTCAAGTGGTGAGCCATTTTACTTTTAAAGTCGATTGGCAATGAATAAAGTTTTAAATGAAGAACGGGTAGGACTGTAGGATAGACTAGATAGAATTGTTTGAATGGGACAAAAATATAAGGGTGGGAGGGAACTCAAACATCTGAGGGACGGACAGACAGTAAAGAAGCTCTGGCTCCAAACTCTAGATTGGGACATCTAGTGATGAGAGAGCAATCCATTCAACCAGCCTTAGTTCTGGCACATTAGTTTAGGTATAAGCTGAAGGCATGTAGAACTAAACAAAGAATTATTACAGATAAGACACTTGTTTGACTTCATAAAAAATGAGGAATTTAATGAAATAGTTTCAAGGAGTCGAGCACAAACTTTCTCACATTTTTCTGTGATGAGAAAGACACTTTTAGTTGTTTACACTTATGGTTTGGCTAAGAGATACTTTTTAAGGATTGCCATCCTTTTCCGTGCCTTTGTGCAGATTTGATTAAAAATAAAAAGCAAACAGAGTTCACCTAACAGGTGCAAAATTGATTCAGGTTAAGTGCGCAATGCTTTTGTTCCCTCATTATTCAGTTATCTGAGCGTCTGACGTAAAATATTTTCCTTGCTTCTATGATTTATTTTTTTTTTGTAGAAAATGAGAAGAATTCCTTATGATTAAGTTGTTTTTAAGATGTTATTTGTGTTTTTATAATCGTCATCATCATCATCATCATCATTGTGACCATCGTCATTATTATTTTGCTTGAAATCCATTTCAGCTTCGAGAAATCCTCAGCAAACTATCAGCAAAGGAGTTGGGTATTGATGTGATGGTTGATGTTAGAATGTGGGACGTTCCGGGATGTCATGAGTTTTTAGCTTCTCTTGGTGGGTTACTGCTCTTTTCTTTGGGTTATTGGTCTTTTTTTTTTTTTTTTTTTTTTTTTTTTTTTTTGGGGGGGGTTCTGTTCTTTTCTTTCGCATAAAATTTTATTTATATTCTTGAACTATTAATGTATCTATTAGAAAATCTAAAAAGACATTACAATAATAGAAAATAATGATTTTGGCTTGAGTCAGGCATGTGCTGAAGTTCACTGACCCTTGATTAATTTTGATCAAGTAACAATGTTTTTTCAGGTTTTTAAAGAAGTAGAAATAGTTTTTGTCCTCTAATCTTCATTTTTTTAAATTCTGTATAGATATAATTAGTATTATTTTATCAACTGAATGTGATCTTAATATTCTTGGATCTATTGTTTATATCTTTTATCAACTTTGGGTCTTTAAAGAAGAGACAATATCGAGTTTTTACTCCTAGCTTTTTTCCATAATTTTAGAGAAGTATAACTCAATCATGTGTTGAAAATTTTTATATCCTTAGGTCTAGATTTAGTGGCTGTTGGATCTGACAACGTTACGTTACGTCTCAGCAAACAGGCGATGCGCAGGTACCTCCAATTTGCTCTGCAGGCATTGGTTTCTGTTTTCGGTAAGGTTTTTTTCATTTGTCTTTCTTAGATTTCAGGCCATTGATTTATATCACAATTCATTGCATTAAAATAATTGTAATTGTATTCTGTTTGCGGTGACTAAATTGTAACATTTTATTGACTGGATAATAATAATTAATGCTTTAGTTGCTGATATCTTTCCAAACATGTTAGCTGTTCTTCATCCTCACCACAATCATCATAAACATAAATATCCCGAGTTTTATCACTATTCTCTCTATGAAGGTCATCACCATAGGGGTTCTTGGCATTTTCATGGTGGTAATCATCATCATCATCATCATCATCATCATCATCATCTGCATAGTTTTCATCATGTTTGAAAGGGAATGTAACATATTCCTGCTTAATGTGTCTGGACAATTGTGAAAATACGTGAAAAAAAAAAAGCTTATTCTTTACTTATCCAATATTTGTTTTTAAAGACTTATTTAATGGTTATGGTGATCCAAACAAAGAATGACTATATGTGTGCTACCTTGCAGGAAATCATAGCTGCAACCACAATCACGTTTTGGCTGAAACACGATTATTGCGAATCTAATGTTCTAGCTTTGTAACATCACATACCCTTTCAATATTTACCCAGATGTAATTCTAGTCCTTTAACTCTTTAATGATAATCCTTGCTTTTTACCACCCTTATAACAGAACAAGGCTTGTGTTGTGAAAAAAAAAAACGCTTTTCATTCTCTTTCAACAGACACACAAGAAGCCCCTCGCACGCTCCATCTTGACACCTCTAGCAGTATGGAGAGCCTCTCCTCCACCCAATCAGGTCCCTCCTCTTCTACATTCTCCAAGTCTTCGGCCACGCCCCCAACCTCACCATTGGCTAGAGGTCTGATAGGAGGCGGGGCTTTCCTTGGAGGAGGAAGCGGAGGAAGTGTCACTGGCGCTCACAACCAGAAACGTTCACTTTTCAATCCAGCAGAGATGGAAAAAGTCAGAGAATCACAACGTAAATCTTTGATGGCTCAGGTAAGTTCTCAGAACAATGACTTTTGAGTCTGTATTTTTTTTTTCTCTTCAAAATCTATGCGTTTGTGGTAAACCTTCCTGTTTTTGGACATTCTGCAGAAAATAATAAAATCAATGCTTTCTCAAACTTATGTTATACTTTACCTGAGAATATCTGATTTTTCATACCTTTGATACTGGCTTAAATAATCAGAAGGTTCGACTATATTTTAAATTTCTTCAGATGTTGTTGTTACATTAATTTTGTAAATCTCATTGCTGGATGTTATGTCTTTTAGCTGTCTCATAATAACTTATGTATGGCGCTGTTTCTCTGTAACCCAACCATGTTTTTTCTTTTCTCTTCCTACTTCATCCCGCACAACCCCAATCTTCATACTTCTCATCAACATGTGCATACGTGCCTTGCTGTAGGGGAGTTTGTCAGGGCGTCAAGTTTCCCTAGAGCCGGGTTCATCTTCGAAGTCTTCCAGATCCCGCTCCAGTGCCAGTGAGCAGTCCACACCATCAGCGTCTCCACGCTCTCCCAGCTCGCCCATATCTCCTCAAGTAGCAGCCCAATCACCAACCCTAGATCCAGCTGTCCAGCTGTCTCACCAAGCACGTATCCGTCACATGTATGGAGGTCAAAATGCAAAATCAGAGGTCAGTGCTGCCGGAGAAGGAGACCATCAAGATCAGAGTGGAGATACAGATGGAGAGATGAAAGGAGAGGAAACTCTCAGTCAGGAGGGCTTAGATGACGCCCAAGAATCTGAGGATGATACTGTAAGTCTCACAAATGAGTCCGTCTCATTTACAAGAAGAGCAGGGGGATCTTTCGGAAGAGGATCAAACTTCTCTATGGTTTCTAATAATGTGGAGCAGGACAATAACAGCAAAGGCAATGATGAGCGAACAGTTATGTCGCCTAAAGAAGCAAATAACAATGCAGCTAACAAACACAGTGACGATATTGTTGTTGGTGGAAGTAGAGGACTTGTCGTGGATACAAAGCGGGCCCAGTCTAGAAGGTCTCGTGGAAGTAGTAGCAGCAGCAATGCAACAAATAAAACAGCAGTGGACCAGGATGAACAGGAAGAACCAGTGACCCCTAAATCAGTCACATTTGCAGAACAGCTAATTACCGAAGAAATCTCCTTTGACCCATCTAGTCCTCATTTGGATGACTGGAATGGAGAAATAAACATTGGGGAAGCAATGGGCAGCACTAAGAGCCAAGACACAGTGGGTGTGGAAAGCAATAATTTTGATTCATGGAGGCAGCATGATGATGTATTAGAAGTTTGTAAGAAAACTGTAAATTCTTTAGGTTTAGACAGACGTGATGGTCCACCGGCTGTTCAGTCTGCTGACAATGATGAAAGCTATGGGAGTGGTCTGACAGCTTCACAATTAAGGGAACGTTTTGAGAAGATGAACACTGATGGGCAAGCAAAGAGACCCATACCTCTTCCAGCCTCCCGGCGAAGTCTCATTGGGTGGCAGCAACAAGGGATGAAAAATACTGTCTCACCCCTGACCTCATCTTCATACAGTTGGAACAATGCAAATGGTACCAATAACAACTTTGCTGTAAATAATTATGGATTGTCTTCAACAAAACCTCAAAAACCAGGTAACGGGGTGGTAAATACAACCGCTGCTCTCAGCCCTACCGATGTGTCCGGATCTCAGCCTGCAGAAAACCTTGCCCTAAGGGTCCTGGCAGATGTGGCCACGCAGAGAGCTGCTGTTGAGCGCATGCAGATGCACAGCATTATCCAGTCACAGGATGCTGGAAGAAAGTTACGAGAAGAACAGCAACAGCAGCAGCAGCAGAAACATCCTGTCCCTGTCCCCACCCAAAGGCAGCGCAGATTATCCACATCTTCACAAAACTCTTCTCTTGCTTTATCAAGAGACTCACCTTCTTCGTTGTCAATCTCCTCTGACATTAATGATTCTCTTGTTGGACCTGTCGGGACTGTATTGCCCAGAGCTGAGAAAAACGATGGTAGTGAGGGAAACATGCCCAACAGAGGATCTCAACCCCATTGTGTAGATAAGAGTTTTTCTTTTGAGACAAGCAATATTTCAAATGCACAAAATGTGACACTATCTGGTGGCATGGCCCAGGCTCCTAGGCAAAATACACAAACAGCTGCAAATATTTCACATATGTCTTTCCCAGATAACAATGGAAGTAATCCTTTGGTTATTTCTCAGTCATCTCCATCAGTGGCATCAACAAAGACTCCTACCATGAACATCACCCCATCCTCAGGAATGAAGGGAAACTTTCATTCCTCACATAACAATCAACAGAATACAAAAGTTGCGAACAGGTTTGGACCACCTGTTTCATCAAGAGTTTCCGTCCAATCTGCTCAAAGTGTCTTATTTCCTCAAGGAGGAAGACCTATCCCTCCTGTCTCCAGACCCACCTCTGTTTCATCATCGGGATTCTCCATTCATTCTTCTACGTCCCCCCGAACCCACATTAGTCAAACAACCATTGGGGCATCTAATGTAGGAGATGTACAACATTTGGGAGTAGGCGGCAGTGGTGAGAACAGCATCTCTTCTGACAACAGTGAAGGTGCTGAGAGCAATCTCCAGTCATCAGCTTCCAGTGGATATCACTCAGAACACAGTGGGCTCCTTCGTGGAATTGGCATGAGTAGCACCATCAGCGGTAGCAGCGGTGTAAGTGGCAGAGCAGGAAGGGGTATAGGTTCAAATCCCTTGACGCACACTCAGCTTCCCAATGAAGACAGAGACCTTTACACACAAGAATTTGTTAACAGAGCACCTTCATTTACCTTCTCTTCAGGATCCTCTTCGCCTTATAGTCGTGCCTCAAATGATGAAATGGCATATCCCAATGGGCCTGATGTTGGTAACATCTCTAACAACAAGCATAGTGGTTTTGGCATTACACCAACCTTCCAGAAATATTCACTTGACAACAAAAATAGTGCTTTGACAGATGTAACATTTCCCAACCAGACATCACCTCAGCTTAATCATTTAAGTTTAAACCCTGGTGTGTCAAAATATCCTGTTTTCCATAATACAAATGACCTTCATAATATACTTTCAAATGAAAAACAGATTGCAATGTATCAAGAAAAATCATCTTCCTTAAGACAACCTCCAAAAATACCTGGTGAGAATACATCTGTTGCCAAATCATCATTTCCGTTTAAAAAAGGAGATGTAGATGGCGGGTCCAACTCGAGTCTGTCGTCATCATCTTCTTCACAACCTCGAAATTCTTCATCAGCTCCTTTACTGTTGCCACCAACACCATTAGTACGTACCAATGCTCTCGGGCCGTCACCTCATTCTCGACCAGAGAGCAGTAACAGCTTGAGCAGTCAATACTCAACATCTTCATCCACACTATCTGCTATCTACAGGCCTTTTCAACAACAGCAGCCACAGCAACAACATCAGCAAAAACTCAAGGGCGAGCCTAGGGTTGATGAGAAAGGTGTCAATGCCAGTGGCGTAACACCACTTAGAGGGCAGTCCCAGTCAGGAAAAGTAGCTCCAAAAAGCACGACCTCACATTCTGGTCAGCTGGACTACCAGGGAATTTCGGCCAAGCCAAATTCTCAGAGCAAAAGCTTCCAGCCCACTGGTCAAAAGGAAGAGGCTTGGGCAGATAATTTGAGGCAAATGCAGTCTATTCGCCCTTACCGCCCAATTAGTATGAATAGCAATATTGGTGGTCATACCAACAACAGGAGAAGTGGTGATTTTGTCGGCTCAAGACAACCAAGCAGAGGTTTTGCAGGACCAGATTCTTACTCTGGGCAAAGCTATAACAGAGTCATGCCAACTCCAGCAGAAGATTTCAAACAATCTAGCTCCGGTAATTTTGGTGGAGCAAGGGAAACAAGTAAAGAGAATCGAAACAGCTATCCACAGCCAATGCAGCATTACACTAACAATAAAGGAGCGCAACCCACAAGCTCTTACCAGGATTCAACCTCAGACTCGTTTACAGAAGATCACGAAGACTATCGAGCAAAACTTGCAGACACTCAGAGAAACATGTTCAGTAAAATGCAGCACCCAAAACTTACACATTTAGGCAATGCTGAAGGTAGGCAGGACCTACAGAGAAACAGCAACTACAGTTACAATGCCACTCCAAGAGGCAATAACTCTCGTTCTATTCCTGAAAAGGAACCCAGAGTGACCACGCCCTCTGCGCAACAACCAGCCAATCAGGCGCCTCCTGTCTCATTGAACCAACAAACGTTTCAAGATCCCAGAGGCAGCGTTCCTCTGGTGCTTCGCTCATCAAAATGTTAATTCAAAAAAATGAATGGAAGAATCAGTTATTGTATGAAAAGCTACACTTATTGAATTAAGAACAATGAATGCTCTGAAAAAAATATATACAGCTTAATGATTCCAAGAGAGTCGGGATTTCTTAGAATGAGCCATGCTTTGTGGGGCTTTGCTTGACTGTGATTATTTCAACCTCTAGACATAATTAATGTAAATACTATATCTTGCCTTCACAAATGTATTGTTGGAAATTGCTCTCAAAGGTGATAGTATTTATTTTAAAACAGTTACTCAGCTGTGCATTGCAATTTGTTTCAGTCTTTGTGTAATAACTATAAAGTAACATTCCTGTCTTCACGCACATTCCGTAAGTAAAGTATGCAGAAAATGTTCTATGTAAAAACAGGCAATGGATGAACAAACCAGGTTAAATGATTGCAAACCAATGTCTTTTCAATCTTTTCAATATTTAATTATTTAAAAAGTTTCCCTTCTATTTTTGTTTTAACTTTTGACTTACACATTCCAAATAGTGTTGAAGGAGAATATATACACCCATTTCAATATTATTATTTTTTTCTTTGATTTTTCCTGACCACATTGCACCTGTTTACATGTTTACTAATTGGTTAATGCATAAAATACACAATGCTGTTCAAAAAAGTGTTTTTCATATATATATATATGATATATGTGCAGTTATTGTATAAAGTATTTTCTTATTTTTGTTTTTTCCACTATGCAACAGAACAAGAAATAATTGTAGTGCTATGGTAACCATTATGTCATAGAAAGCAAAAATTGTATTTTCTTTGCAGTCTTGGTATTGTACCTTGGTTTTTGTTGTGGTCTGTCATGTACAGAAATATGTCTTTTGTCCGGAGTCACAAAAGAAATAGTCACATATAATAAGTGATTCTTGTAATCATATTGCATTGCAAACAATTTGAAATTAGATTTAATTTCAGGGCAATATTTTTGATTAGCAAATAATCTAATTTCGCTGCATCATGACCTGTGAAAGTTGAGTCTATGAGAGAAAATAAAAGATTTTCCTAGCAAGTCTATTAAAAGGTGTGTGATGTGGACCATGAATGTTTTGTGATGCTAGTTTTAGCCAAAGTCAAAAGTCATGTCTTCTGTGGTCAGTGTCAAAATATTCAAACCGTGTTTTACATTCTACTATTTCAATAATAAACAACAAAACCACTGAAAGGGAGGGAGATAGTGTCAGTTTGTCTTACAAAGTCGTTCATGAAGATATTCTTTGGAGTTTTAAGAAGAGCCATAATTTCTTAAAAATATTTTTGCTTGAGTTTTATGAGGTATTTATTATTAATTGACCTTAATGTTATTTCAAATCCAGAGGCAAATTAATACATGTAGCCAGAGGTGGAAATGACTTCAAACTTTGAATTATGAAAGCAGAGTTGATATCATATAAACACCGCGAAAAGATCTCGCATAAAGTCAGCTTTGTTTATTTAATGCTGGCACAAAAATTACAAGGCCTTTCAATCTTACCCTATTTTTGTCCCCTGTTCGCTTAAAACTCGTTTTGTTACTTTTGATACATATGCACAATTTTGTTTCGCACATGATTTCAGTACAGTAGTCTGTTAAATCCTTGAAACTAGTTTTCATACTTTTGATACATACTCACAAGTTTATTTTTGCACCTGACTTCAGTACAGTTAAACCCATGAAACTCTGCTACTAGTATCCAGGTTTTACTGTTCTGAGAAATACGAGTTAATTCTGACTGACTTAAAGATTTATTTTCACTGCGAAGCTGCTAATCACCACCTTGCTTCAACGTTCAATGAAAACTAAAAAGTATTTTAACAAAACTATATTGCAAGTGGGAGACTTTATAAGAAAGTATTGTTTTAGAAACAGAATTGTAAGTTAACAGCTCTAACAAATGCATTTCATTTGAACAGTTATGAAATGTTTCAAATTGAAGCTTTTCAGTTGTGGAGTTGGATAGAAAAAATCCATGTAAAAAATTAATTTATACCAACTATCCAGCTTTCTCCACATAGATGGGTATGCTCCAATATACTTGTAATTGTAATGACTCTTCAAAGTGTTTGGGTCTCGTTGGCCATTTGATAAAATCATTCTGATTTATTATTGTTTTAGACTTTTAAAATAGTCACAGGTACATGTATAGCATAAAGGGGAAAAGTTTAAAAGTCTCTTCATATTGATCCACTCAAACTTGATGGAGGTTTGTTCAATAAGCTATGTTAGGCTTGTGAAGAATAGTCGTGTCAGATATGAATTCGTAAGAAATCTGCTATTAATTCATCTGGCAATCATTTTAAATGAGTATTTGCTTCCAGGACTTAGTCTTTATAAATAAATAATCTTGAGGTCGTACCTTCCACTAGATTTAGAAATGTACTTTCATATAAAGGACCCATCCTAGGATTTATAGGTGTTTAACAGATGTATAACCCTTTTTGATGGGAAGTTTTTAAAGTTTTCATGCTTTTTTAAGTCCTCTATCTGACATTGAAAAATTACTGGAGAACTATATAATAGTTCGAAGTCAGATATTTTTTTAAAAATTCAGTGGAAAAAAATCTTTGTAATTTGATTCGTGTCTTGTTTTTCAGCACAGCACTTTGTTGCATATCTGGTTTGTTAAGACAGTCAAAAAGTGACAAATGTATTAACAAGTTAACAATATGCACTTCAAAGGCCCTGCTGTTAGGCCTGTTAGATTTCAAGCAAAATAATTCACTCATTCACTCACTCATTTCATTACCACCAGGATACTACATTGTGCCTTTTATATGTTGTTATGGGATGAACATACTTTCCATGTATGCATCAGTTATCAGCTAAAAAAATGGAAATATTTTACAACTTAAATTTTGTTTTAGTGATATGTGTTATGGCACATTACTTTTCATCAAAATTCCATTTAAAAAGGAATTTCAAAATGTTACGGATCTCGTAGTAATGAAGAAACCTTTTTGTATTATATTCTAAAGTAACGCTTATGAAACTTCTCAAAAGTTTAATTGCTGATTTAATTATATCAACCTCAGTTCCACCTGATACATATTCCATGTCCGGCTTGAGGCATATTACTTCAATTAGTTTCTATCTAAAACTTTCGCCTTGCAACTATAGAATTTTGATAGTGACTTAAGTTAAAAATTAATGATCTTAAGACTAATTGAAATTTTTTTTTCCTGAAGTGTATAATTTTAAATTCTAGAAATTGGAAAACCTGCATAATTTTTTTGTGGATACACATAACTGTTCATTGGTTTGTATTATTGTTAATATAACGACAGTTCTCGCTGCATTTGTTGACTTCATGTCGATAAGTTAACACGTTTTGTTGAATAATAAATATTATCATTACTGTTTTGATAACTGATAAAAATAAAACTATTGAGGATTTTTTTAAATTAAAAAATCCAGCTAAAATAATGATGCGTTAACCTTTCGATTCTTCATTATATATCTGTGTGTAAAATTGTATTGATTCAAGATTCATGTTACTCACTCACTGCTTGTCCGTCTTCCTTGTCTTTGTTTCTCTATCCCTTTACCTCTCTCTCATTATCTTTCTTACACTCCATTCTTTCTCTGTCTCTCACTCTTGCTCTGTCTACCCTCTTTTATACTGTTTGCGCAAATGCTTTCGAAGCAATGCGAAATAAGAACTTTTTTTTATGAATCTCGTAAATGACATGGTAGTTTACTTAACACACATATACACCCACACACCTACCAAACGTGAGCAAAAGTGATGAGAAAAAAATCGTTTAAAATCACAGCAGTCATAGTTTAATATATATTTTTTTATTTGCTACAATTACCGACATACTGAACTGTTAAGCTGGTTTTCTGGCATTTGGCTTTCTCAAACAGACACCTGGAGAGAACGGGTAAAGAAACTGAGCTAAAATGCAGTAGCCATGATCAACCGTTTGGTTTGCTGTAGAGGTATTATATACAATCACAATTTCAGAGGCAAATTTTGTAGCTAAAACACGAAAATATAACACAGCCAGCTTAAGTACCGTACATATTAAATAAATAAATGAGCATTTTGTGTAGCGTTTTCCGAAGTTTCCCGATAGACGATGAAATACCGAGACGCTTTTCTAGACCTACACGAGAGGAGCTGGAAGAAACGAAGCGTCAGTTTACCGAACTGAAAAGGTTAATTTTTTTCAAGGGAGCAAATTTTTGCAATTACATGTTTGAGATATAATGATCTATTTCTTTTAACTTTTGGGTATAGTTAAGACTATGTACACAATTGTACTCAGAAAGCACTTCATAGTTCAGCCTTCATGCCTACACAACAAAAAATATGTATCTGTCCTAACTCTACCAAATAGTTAGATGATATAACTCACTCTTACACTGAATGCAAATGTTTGTTCACTTTTGTTGACTTGTTGACTGGTCGTGCATTTTATAATTTAGGAAGCCTCACTCCACACACATAAGAAGAATAATGAACTAATTTTGCAGAGATCCAAATCTATTTATAGATCTTTTTAAACAACCATTATCTCAGAGGTTTAAATTTTGAGATGCGCAGCTATGAATTCCAGGAAAGCAGTGAACCTTCAGCCACTTTTTCTGGGAATTAATAACCTATAAAGCGCTTAGAACGACCTTTAAATAGATCAGACAATAACAAAAACTAGCTTCTTTAGCATATTCCCACATTTTTGTAATAATGGCGTTGAAAGTGGGAGAAAATGCATTAATCTATAGTTAACCCAAGAAGTGAAAAAAGGCAAAAAAAAAAATCTATATTATCCATGGATTTGACGGGATACAAAATTCCCATCTTGCCAAGATCTTTGAAGTTTCTTACATTTTACTCATTCAACGAATGTTTATGTGACATAATCAAACTAGATTTAAAACATGTCCACTAGTAGGTTCAACAGGGTCAGGATTTAACAATGAGTTTTAGGTGGGGTGTACAAATCAAGAAAAATAGAAAGACGCGCTCTGTAAAAAAAACAAAAAAAACAAAAAAACGCATGATTTTTATTTTGTTGTTAACAATAAAAATTTTTTTA
>JAWDGP010004525.1:90000-100000 GCA_033675545.1 Elysia crispata
CTTCTTCTTCTTCTTCTTCTTCTTCTTCTTCTTCTTCTTCTTCTTCTTCTTCTAGAGCAGATTTGAATAAACAAACACTTAAAAATCATCTCAGAACATTTATAAAGTTACACTTAATTAAAAAAAATGATAAGAGCTAGAGAGCTAAAGATAAATGTATTACATTTACTGCGCTGCAATCCACAGGCTTCAAGCTCACGTCCTTGCAGTGCGCTTTGGTGTACAGGCATCTAATGAGAAAAAAAAATTAAGAAATAATGAAAATGCCAGAAGACACGTAAAAATCTGGATTAATCTGCTGAGATAAGTAGGTGGGTAGGAACATAGCCGTGCAGATCTATAGAAAATGGACTGTATTGACACTACGGAAATCCCGGGTGTGAATGTTAGCACGTGCTGTCTGACTGGAATTGCCGCTCACCTTACAAGCTGACCTTACACTGAGGCTTGACCAGGGCTTAACAGCCTCTTTGACGATATATGTTTTTAATATATTACACTAAGTATTGCTTGCCCCTGGGTCTGAGACTAAGCAGTTTGGACTATCCAAGTATACACATCACTTGCGATCCTGAAACACTGGAAGTCTAGAAAAAATTGTAGGTTTAGAAATAAATAAACAAGCCTGGTAGCAATGTTGAGTTGAATAAATTTATCAAAGTTCATTAAAGGTGTTCGTATAACCGAATGAGGAAAATACATTTCTTTTTTCAAACAAGGATGGATCCATGAGTGGGAAAATCAACTCCACGCTCGGGATACAGATTCTTTACTAGGTGTATATGGTAGATCTCGATTTCTTTATGCTTTAGTCTATACTTTCCCTTATTTCACAACTGCCTTGGATCCGTTGTCAGAAATAATCCTCTTTGTCAATATAAGGGCATTATGTAAAAATCTCAAGTTATTTCCCGATACCGTGTGGATAACTTTATATTCTTTTTCTTTCTGATTTTCCGTTATTTCGGCTATTTTCTTTATTTATTTCTATTTTTTTTTTTCAGAGTTTTAAATTTTTCACATCTAAGAGATCATAGGATATTGAATTCTCTACGATATGGATGAAAAAGAATTAATTTTTCCCCTATTTTTTTTTTATTTTTCCCCATAACTTAAAGCCAAAATGATCTAAGTAATAAAATTTCATAATCATATTCCATAGTTTACGGCTCAATCATAGAAGTTTCTATCCAACTCATTCTACTAGAATCATCTAACCCTTATTTCATTACTTTCATCATCACATAAATTATTAATTATCATCATCTTCATCATGATCACTACCATCACCATCACCACCACCACCACCACCACCACTAAGGCATGACAACAATCACCATTATCACTATTTCGACTTCACCATCCATCGAAATAAATACATGTACCACCATCAGCAAAATAGTAACATAGCCCCTGCCATCTTTGCTAAGACTTCAAGTCTTACTCTGAGGCGTAGGTCTGTCCGTTACTGGCACACACTGGAGTCTGGTCAGTTCCTTGACAGGACAGGCTGTCCACGAATGTGCACACGAAGTTGAAGTTCGTCGACTGAGCGCCGCAGCCTAAGGAGGAGACGGACACCGGGGAAAATAAGAGTCTGATTCCGTCGATTATGAATTGCTTCCCCTCCTCCTCATCCAACTACTACTACTACTACTACTACTACTACTACTACTACTACTACTACTACTACTACTACTACTACTACTACTACTACTACTACTACTACTACTACTACTACTACTACTACTACTACTACTACTGCTGCTGCTGCTGCTGCTACTACTACTACTACTACTACTACTACTACTACTACTGCTACGGCTGCTATGAATATAGCCATTTCCCCCATATTTTGTCGTGATGGAGCGGAGTATTATATTTCTCCAGGCCTGGTCTGTGGACTTGTAGCTTGGAAACGCATAGGCTTGTTACGCAACAAATTTTAATCTATCAACATTTTTTACGATATATTATATTTTATCACCACCAAAAACCTTTTAAGATATTTGTGTCATACCAGTTTTTCCGAAATTAAAATGCCTGACGCCGAAATTTATTGCTTCATCTGAGAAACCTTGGTTTAAAAAAAAAAATGACAACAGAGAGAGTTTTTACGATTACCTGTGAGAAAAGCCACAAGGCAGATAGTTGTCAACGCTGTGGCAGTCATGATGGTTTTCCGCAAAGGATCTACTTATTTCTTCCACATGTAATCGAAACACCCTCACAGCTCATCTGCCTTCGGAAGTTAAAATTCCAGTAAGGAACCTAGACCTAGACGGCGCGAAGACCTACCCGACTAGCTGCTTATCTTTGTAATCACTGCCTATCTCCTCATCTTAACCGCCTAAGAAGACTAATGATCCGCCTTATCTTTGCTTCACGTGTATCATAGCGCAATGTACGCCTAGGAAAAAGCCTGGTTTCTTGGCAGGCAGTCACGGCAGAGCAAACTGACTTACGTCATTTAGGCTTCTCGTGCGCTGTCGGAGGCTATAAATACTTGTATTGAAAAAGATGGTTAATTTGAGCCATATGTTCGATTCAGATTAAGCGGGTGGGGCTGTCCTTGTACAAAAATAATTAAACTGTTTTAAACATCTACACGAGTTTGCTTTCTTATTTTGCGAATATCTAGTATGAGTCAAGTTTAGCGCAAAGATAAAAAAGTATTGAAAAAATAATTTTGCTATATAAACGTCGTGTATGTAGCCCTAAATGGTGGAGTTCCCGAAAATTTGAGAACTGGCCTGTTCTTAGCTAAACTATGCAGTCAGGAATATTCTACTTATGCAATAATATTGACAATTTTTTGGATTATTTGTTTGTTTGTTTGGTATTTTTTTTGTCATGGCTAAAATCAAATACTTGCTTTAAATATTTGAGCATAATCCTGCAGGTTGTCAGCGGGAACTCAACACGATGTGACCTTCGTGTGTTTGGTCAGTTTATGGGCTTCGTGACTCCTTTCTAAAGCATTGATTGGACAGCAGCGCTAGGACTATATTTGATGAACTCTGCACTCGCAATGCGAACAAAGAAAGGGCATTTCGTTTCCGTTACCTTCTAATATGGTTTGAGAATGGCATGCTTTCCGTGACGTTATAGCCTGGGATATAATACTAAGTCCTCAAATCCAGATGTAATTTCATTGAATAAAAAAACGAAACACGCCACAGATTCAAAGATGTAGCTTTAAGTTGGGACTAAGAAGTGAAATAAATCTAAATTTAAAAAAATAAAAACAAGCACAGATTATTTCTTTCTTTTTCTTGGAAAGAGGGTTAGGGTAGTGGAGTCAATATTCATTCCAAAGTCATGAGAATGTTTTCGGTATCATTTTTTCGCCCATGCACAGTCATGTCATGCCTGCATGAAAAGGAACTGGGAGGGTTGTTTCGTCGACGAAATAATTTGGGTTTTTTATCTCATGATTGTTTTCAACTTACATATTTCTCAGGGTATGGTGGCTATATTTATAGATTTATCTAAAATGTAAATATTATATATTATAATATAAAAGTATATATAGTATATATACTTATATATACTATATATATATATATATATATATAAGTATGTCTTTCTCTTTCCATTCATTTATCAATGAATACGACTATATCTATCTAACTATCTATGACGTATGAAAATATTATATCTGTTTATACTACCTATGATTTTATTTGATTACAACCCTAGCTAATTCTATTTTTCCAAAATCAATCAAGCCGACAAAGAGAAGGACAAGCAGACAAAAAGAGAGACAAAATTTTTAATATTTGGCTGAGATAGACAATACTTGTAAAACGAAAACTGAACATTTCTGAATGAAATTTGATTTTAATGAAACCACGCAAATAAAAGAATGACAAAAGCTTTATTTCGTGATTGGTTTTGCATGAATGAAAAATTATGACAGCTTAACGCTGTTAAAACACGAAGGAGCTGTTAGTAAAATACATTGCAAGGATGCATCACACAGTTGCTCGTTCCAAATGTCTTGAAAAGTTTTATTCGCACAAAAAGCTTTAAAATATGGAAAATACATTCAAATTGATTATTTCTATTACAGCTGATCTTATCATCAGTCCATGTGTTAAAAATCAGCGTTCAATGAAAATCAATCATCCCTTTCAGCAATGAGAGACGCAAGACTGTTTTCAAGTTTCATTAGATTTTCTTCCCGTGACTCTGAAAATAGGGATGAAAAAGAAAAAAAAGGAATATCTAATTACCATTAAAGTGGATATAGTGTTAAAATTTTCGAAATTATCAATCTATGGTTATTTTGTGATAAGCTTCACCTCTAATACCACAACGACCATCTTACTTAACTCTACTACTACTACTACTACTACTACTACTACTACTACTACTACTACTACTACTACTACTACTACTACTACTACTACTACTACTACTACTACTACTACTACTACTACTAGTACTACTACTACTACTACTACTACCACTACTACTACTACTACTACTACTACTACTACTACTACTACTACTACGACTACTATGACTACTACCACTACTAATACTATTTCTACTACTACTACTACTACTACTACTACTACTACTACTACTACTACTACTACTACTACTACTACTACTACTACTACTACTACTACTACTACTACTGCTACTGCTACCGCTACTACTACTACTACTACTACTACTACTACTACTACTACTACTACTACTACTACTACTACTACTACTACTACTACTACTACTACTACTACTATACTACTTCCGCTGGTGCTGCTACTACTACTACTACTACTACTACTACTACTACTACTACTACTACTACTACTACTACTACTACTACTACTACTACTACTACTACTACTACTACTACTACTACTACTACTACTACCTCTATCATAACCGTCACTACCACCACTTTCCTTTATTCTTTTAGTGCTAACTTCTACCTGTTAAAACTTTTATCGCTTTTATTGCTACATCAGCTACTATTCTCTTTTGTTATTATCATGATAATATTTTTGTACTCGCTCTTGATCATCTCAGTCACCTTCCTCCTCAAAATCCTGTATCAAGTCGTCCACTGACAGGCCCAGTTTGTCAGCCAAGGCCAAGTCTCGGAGCAGATGAGACTCAACCATGCGAATAGCTGTGGAATGATACAGGTAGTTTTATACATAGTGCTGGACAGCATATACTATTATGTTGATCTTCATTGACACAATTTTTTTTCCATAAGAAAAACAGAGTGATATACCTTTGTGAAATCCAAACTCATAATATGGGAAATGGAATAGTTCTGTACTTTTTTAACCTTATTAAAAATCCTTTTAAAAGATTAATTGAAGACTGAGTGTCAGTAAAAAAAAGTCCCAAAAATGCATTGCCTTAGGCAATATCTAGTTGATCATTTTTTAAAGCTATATTTTAATGAATGTTTAAAAAATTTCTAGATAGATTTGCATTTTTACAAAGTTTGTGAACTTTTTTTTATTATTATTAATGACTGAAGGTATCATATCGTGCCACCAGCTCTACTTCTAGTTCTTTGTAGATATATGTGGAAAAAAAAATCCTGATTCTTTTTATAACTCTCAGTTCTGAAAGAAACTCTGTTAATTTGTCTGCGATAAGTAAATATTCTGTTGAGTGAATACTATTTCAGAAATGGATAATCGCATCTAGAGAAGGGCGACTGTTATTAAATTAAAGCAGAACGATTCTTTTTTTTTTTTTTAATTTTTGGCCTGATTGCTGTACAAATCTTATTTTGTATGAGTGCTGAACACCATTTTTTGTCTTTCTCTTTACCTTCATCGCGAAAGTTTTTGTAGGAAGGCGGAAGAGGTTGCTGCACTCTTCTTGGAGGCTGATCTAAAGATGGACAAGAAGTAGTAAAAAAGTATCAGAGGTTCGCAAGAAGTGGGAGTGTATATGTGGGCCTATATAGTGCATACTGATTTATCAAAGGTTTTCTTTCTTTTACGATAGAGTTATAAACCTAAATGCAGTTATAAACAACAGCAACAACAACAACAACAAATACAACCACCAATAATTAATAATAATAATAATAATAATAATAATAATAATAATAATAATAATAATAATAATAATAATAATAATAATAATAATAATAATAATAATAATAATAATAATAATAATAATAATAATAATAATAATAATAATAATAATAATAATTTTAAAAATAAGAAGAAGAAGAAGAAGAAGAAGAAGAAGAAGAAGAAGAAGAAGAAGAAGAAGAAGAAGAAGAAGAAGAAGAAGAAGAAGGAGAAGAAGAAGAAGAAGAAGAAGAAGAAGAAGAAGAAGAAGAAGAAGAAGAAGAAGAAGAAGAAGAAGAAGAAGAAGAAGAAGAAGAAGAAGAAGAAGAAGAAGAAGAAGAAGAAGAAGAAGAAGAAGAAGAAGAAGAAGAAGAAGAAGAAGAAGAAGAAGAAGAAGAAGAAGAAGAAGAAGAAGAAGAAGAAGAAGAAGAAGAAGAAGAAGAAGAAGAAGAAGAAGAAGAAGAAGAAGAAGAAGAAGAAGAAGAAGAAGAAGAAGAAGAAGAAGAAGAAGAAGAAGAAGAAGAAGAAGAAGAAGAAGAAGAAGAAGAAGAAGAAGAAGAAGAAGAAGAAGAAGAAGAAGAAGAAGAAGAAGAAGAAGAAGAAGAAGAAGAAGAAGAAGAAGAAGAAGAAGAAGAAGAAGAAGAAGAAGAAGAAGAAGAAGAAGAAGAAGAAGAAGAAGAAGAAGAAGAAGAAGAAGAAGAAGAAGAAGAAGAAGAAGAAGAAGAAGAAGAAGAAGAAGAAGAAGAAGAAGAAGAAGAAGAAGAAGAAGAAGAAGAAGAAGAAGAAGAAGAAGAAGAAGAAGAAGAAGAAGAAGAAGAAGAAGAAGAAGAAGAAGAAGAAGAAGAAGAATGTTAGCACCTTCAGTCTCGATACTTGTCTATTGTTTTTCGAAGGACTAATGGGTGTATAACTAACTTAGGGAATGAGCGTAAATCCGTCTTCATACTAAAAAAACTATAAATGTACGTCAAAGATATATTTTTATTTGGTGGAGCAGATGATTCACCCAGAACTGCAAAATGATAATTCCTCAACATGATTCCTCAGGGCAATTCCAAAATATAATATTGCATTTTAAGTCCCCAAGATAATTCCAAAAGATAGTATTGCATTATAATTCTCTAAGATAATTCCAAAAGATAATATTGCATTATAATTCCTCAAGATAATTCCAAAAGATAATACTGAATTATAATTCCTCCAGAAGATTTTTCAATATAACTCCTGAGGATGATTCATCAAGATATTTTCTCAAGGAAATTCCAAAAGATGATATTGCATTATAATTCTTCAAGGCTATTCCAAAAGATAATACTGCATTATAATTCCTCAAGATGATTTTTCAATATAATTCTTGAGGATGATCCATCAAGATGTTTCCTCAAGAAAATTCCAAAAGAAAATATTGCATTATTGCTCAAGATAATTCCAAAAGATAATACTGCATTATAATTCCTCAAGATAATTCCAAAAGATAATACTGCATTATAATTCCTCAAGATAATTCCAAAAGATAACACTGCATTATAATTCCTCAAGATAATTCCAAAAGATAATATTGCATTATAATTCCTCAAGATAATTCCAAAAGAAAATATTGCATTATAATTCCTCAAAATGATTTTTCAATATAATTCCTGAGGATGATTCATGAAGATATTTCCTCAAGAAAATTACAAAAGATAACACTGCATTATAATTCCTCAAGATAATTCCAAAAGATAATACTGCATTATAATTCCTCAAGATAATTCCAAAAGATAATATTGCATTATAATTCCTCAAGATGATTTTTCAATATAATTCCTGAGGATAATATGAGGATAATTCCTCCCGTCCCACCGACAACCAACCTTCGTCCTGAAGCCTGGCTAACGCTTCAGCAATTGTCTGCTGAAGACTCTTCCCCATCTCTGTCTCCTCAAACGCTTCTTTTTCTGGCTTTTCGAGTCTTATTTTCTGGTTGTACCTCGTCCCCATCCGCTCTGAATAAGTAAAGAATATAAAAATATACACGAATTATAGATATATTAAACGGATTCGTAGTTAGTTTAGGTGGCATCTCTCAGAGTAAAGGGAAGAACAACTTTGACTCATGCAGTAACAAATCCTGGGGCCACATTTTTTGTTGACCACATATAATTTGCCGGGGTGAACATCTACTAAGTGAGCCAACTACTGACAGTTTGACATTACATCTTAAATCTTGAGAAGGTTTTTTTCCCCCGATTTTATATGAAAGTTTTCTTTAAAAATAAATTAGACTTCATGTGCATGAAAATCTTACATTAAAAGATAAACAACTTTTCATAGTATCTCTATTTGAGAGCGTCACCCAACACGCATTAGTTTTGTCTTGAGAGCAATAGACTACGCCTTTATTTAGTTTGAATGAAGTGAAACCTACATTAGCACTCAGGGGAGAAGAAAAAAAATAATAATTGATAAATAAGTAGATTTGAATAAAACGCATGTCATAAACCAAGGGATAAAATCCAAGCTGAGTGGTATAAAAGAATTGTGTCGAGTTGTTATACTTTGAGCAAAATAATAATGTTATACCAGATCAACCTCAATTTTCTTATTCCATCGATTTTGATTCTTCTTGTTTTTAAACAATAACCATTTTAATGTAGTAATTCAAGTAACATCAGAATTTCTTTTATCAAAATAGTTTTGCCCCTTACATATGCTACCTCTTCCTTCACTCTTCCGTTGAGCGTCTCATGTTGCCGTACATCAATCGCATCTTAAATTTTTCGAACTGGAAGTCTCATTTCGAAGTAATGATATAACGTAGTATGGGTTTTAAAAAAAGGAGAAACAAGAAAGTATGGACGTGAAGTGTTTGAACCCAGATCTTACCTCCGTCAGAGCCTGGTTCATCTGCCTGTGATGAACGTAATCTTGCAAGAGCCTGGGCAAGGACCTACACAGAAACAGGTTATAATTATATCAGAGTCAATTCATAGAGATATTCCAATGGACCAAGACTACAAGACAAAAAAAGCATATTTTTTTTTACTTAAGAAGAAAAAAAGTATACCTCACATTACCTCAATAGTTGTTAGAATAGTGACTAGCCTTCGTTATTTTTCACTGTGACAATTCATTTATCTGTCTGATATCTATTTATCTTTCTGCGTGTCCCTATCATGCTCTCTCTCTCTCTCTCTCTCTCTCTCTCTCTCTCTCTCTCTCTCTCTCTCTCTCTCTCTGTCTATCTATCTATCTATCTCTCACTCACTCTCGTTAACTCCTTAATATGCTCTCTCTCCCTCTCTCTTTTCTCTCTCTCATCCTCTCTCTCTCCTACTCTCTATCATGCTCTCTCTCTTTCTCTCCCCCTCTCTCTCTCTCCCTCTCTCTTTCTCTCTCTCTCTGTCTCTCTTTCTCCCTCTCTCTTTCTCTCCCTCTCTCTCATCCTCTCTTTCCCTATCTCTTTCTCACTCTCCCTCTCTCTTTCTCTCTCTCAAACTCCCTTTCATGCTCTCTCTCTCTCTTTCTCCCTCTCTCTCATCCTCTCTCTCTCTTCCTCTGTCTGTCTGTCTATCTGTCTCTCTGTCTTTCTGTCTGTCTGTCTCTGTCTCTGTCTCTCTCTCTCTCTCTCTCTCTCTCTCTCTCTCTGTCTCTCTCTCTCTCTCTTTCATCTTCATTTACTCAACTATTAGATCTAGATACCAAAAGCAGTAAAGTGATCACCCTCATCCTGTGCGATGCTAAAAAAATCAAAAGCTCAATTTTTTTTTGAACCGTTATCAATATTTCAAAACCATTAGCTGTTTTGTGTCACCAACCTCTATAGAGTCCTCTGTCGGTAAAGTTGGTTTGGGCGGATCTAGAGTTTTATGTGCGTGATGTGCCTGTTTGGGAAGAAAATATAATACTGTGGTTTTAATCAAATGATGCATCAGTCATTAGAATTATTTTTGTTTTGT
>JAWDGP010004525.1:105000-122500 GCA_033675545.1 Elysia crispata
TGTTTGATTGAGGGAGAGGGAGTTAGAGACAGACAGACACAGAAAAGAGAAGGGGAGAGAAACATGGACAGAGACAGAGAGGGAGAGAGATGCAGTTAGAGAGAGAGAGAGAGAGAGAGAGAGAGAGAGAGAGAGAGAGAGAGAGAGAGAGAGAGAGAGAGAGAGAGAGAGAGAGAGAGAGAGATTAAAGGACTTACGAAGAGGAGAAAGGATATATTTAAAAATGTGAATTCTCTTTATTTGATGAGGAATTTACTATGTAAGCCTATTCAAAAAAAAAAAAAAAAAAGATTATTCTAAACTAATCTGAGCCGTGCATAAAAACCCTGCACTTGTTTAATTTGGTCGCACAGTCCATTAATCTGACACTGCATGGGTATCGACACGAGATTAAACTACAAGTGTCATTATCTCATATGTTTACAGCAGCATTAACTCGCTGATTGGTTTAACCCTTTACACTTGAGGCATGCCGTATAGATTGTTACATTGCCTTGCACGAAAAATTGTACACTCCAATTTTCAAGCCATGGTTTTGATAGTTTACTATTCTATTTTTTAAATGCAGCTAATGTAAACACTATATAGAGGATTTTAAAAAGTGTACAATAAGAAGGAAAAAACGATCAAAGTTAACATTGAAAATAACGTCAAAATTAATATTGTACGTTAAAAAGAATGATGAGAAAAGAGTAAGAAAGACGAAAAAGAGTGAAAAGAAATAAAGCACAGAGAAAAAAATGTAATTTTTTTAGCCTCGATATTTCTTACTTTCCCCTTTTTTCGCTTTGACTATTCGTTTAAATGATAAAACTAGTAATGTTAGCTATTCTATGAATTACAAGTTTATCTAATATGAGGAAAAAAAAAGTGTTTGGCGAATTAAACTCTTGATTACCTACCTTGTTCTTTAGCAAAGAATTCTGTGGAAATTATTGAAACAAAATAATATTTGATGAGCCACTTAACACAACTAGTGAGCCAGCTAATAATAGACAGATAGACAATGCGACTAAGATCTCCAAAAGGTTTTTTTTCGATTTTCTATGACAGTTTTTTTTTTAATTAATTAAAAAAAAAGAGATTTAATCGTTGATATTATATAGAATAATGTGAGTTGGAAATTAACTCTTTGGAACACCCGTCATCGTTGCGAAGGGTAGAGTTTGAAAAAAAAGAACATTATGAAGCAATTTACTTTCAGTGTACAAACCAAGGGTCCAAGAATTGTGATCGAATTTTGGCATTATTTCTGTAATGTCTACACCATTAAACGAATATGGACCTAGCGCGCTGCTGCTGTTGAACATTTTTTAGCATCAATCATAATTTTCATAAAATGGCTAAAGTATATTGGCTTAGGATCCATATAATCTGAACAAAACCATCGATGCCAAAGTCTAGGCTTAATGAGGTAAAAACTTTTGAGCTCATTGCGAAAAATCAAGGATTATATTAGAAAATCAGAATTAAAAAAAAAAAAGCAACTGACTTTGGCACTAAAGCTTTTTCAAAACGAAACTTCATAGGAAATTCACTCACCTCGTCTGTGTCTTTTGATACAATTGGATGATCTGATAGAGATGAAAGAAGTTTTGAAAGAGATATTTTCTTTCCAGTCTAAATTTTATCAATTTATCAATATATGTAATATATATATGCTTTGCACATCATTCTGGTACAATAACTATACGCTCTTAATTGCACTATTTCTTTTATAACTGCTGCTGC
Organism: Elysia crispata; assembly: GCA_033675545.1. Classification (NCBI taxonomy): domain Eukaryota; kingdom Metazoa; phylum Mollusca; class Gastropoda; family Plakobranchidae; genus Elysia; species Elysia crispata. Next base: position 106,732 of record JAWDGP010004525.1, read on the forward strand.
TGCTGCTGCTGCTACTACTTCTTCTACTACTACTACTACTACTACTACTACTACTACTACTACTACTACTACTACTACTACTACTACTACTACTACTACTAGGCTACTACTACTACTACTACTACTACTACTACTACTACTACTACTACTACTACTACTACTACTACTACTACTACTACTACTACTACTACTACTACTACTGCTACTTTTTTACTCCTACTACTCCTACTACTACTACTACTACTACTACTACTACTACTACTACTACTACTACTACTACTACTACTACTACTACTATCACTGCTACTACTACTACTACTACTACTACTACTACTACTTCTACTACTACTACTACTACTACTACTACTACTACTACTACTACTACGACGACGACAACGAAGACGACGACGACTACTCCTACTACTACTACTACTACTACTACTATTACTACTACTACTACTACTACTACTACTACTACTACTACTACTACTACTACTACTACTACTACTACGACGACGACGACGACGACGACGACGACGACTCCTACTACTACTACTACTACTACTACTACTACTACTACTACTACTACTACTACTACTACTACTACTACTACTACTACTACTACTACTACTACTAGGTATCTAGTTTAACAAAATGATATTAACCTCACATTGTATCGAACTGTGCACAAAGATGATTAGCCTACCACTACCACTACCACCACCACCACCACCACTACTACTACTACTACTACTACTACTACTACTACTACTACTACTACTACTACTACTACTACTACTACTACTACTACTACTACTACTACTACTACTACTACTACTACTACTACTACTACTACTACTACGACGACGACGACGACTACTACTACTACTACTACTACTACTACTACTACTACTACTACTACTACTACTACTACTACTACTACTACTACTACTACTACTACTACTGTTATAAAAATATTCGTATCAAGTTTAATGGAATAATGTTAACCTCATAATTGCATCGAACTATACATAATGAGGATTGGCATAACTGCTAGAATTTTTAATCAGTACATCATCCTTTTATTGTTAAGCCTCATACAATATTCTAAAAACAAAGTATGAAAGAAAAGTTTAAAAATAAAATTTATTTTAGAATTGCTGGGTCTTTTGCTCCGAATTTAATTTTTAGCCTGGAACCGAGTTAACATAAAACTCCTTTACAGAGAAGGCAACTCTTCTTCCAGTTATGGATAAAACTAGTAAGACTTGACCTGAACCGAGGCTTCCAAAGTATCAGAGTAGCCGAAACAAGCAAACCTTTACAGTAAGTGTAAGAGTGAGCTATAGCATTTCACTGTTTGGGAGAGTCAGGATAGTTAGATATATTTTGTTATCTTGGCCTGGAGGCTGAATTATAAGTGCGTTCTGAGCTCAATTTTGTCCTACCTATGCCCAAAAGTTAAAAGAAATAGATCACTATAACTCACACATGCAAAAGTTTGTTCACTTCGATGACTTGGCTTGTATTTCAGGAAGCTTCGATCATTCTGAACGCACAATCACATGCCGCACTTGGACTGTACCCCCAGACCTTATTTATTATCAAACTAAAGTTCTGCCATCCAGGGTACTTGCCAAACCGTTTCTTTACAAAATCTTCTTTCAAAGATTTTACAGTTTGAGATAGTGAAAGGCAGTTTAAAGTATATGCCTAGTTCTCGCAAGGGCTCTTTGGTGACCATATTATGAGCCTGCCTGAAATGTTGCTTCTCATATTACCGGTACGACATTAGGGCTGTTTAATGACCATATTATGAGCCTGCCTGAAATGTTGCTTCTCACATTACCGTTACGACAAAAGGGCTGTTTCATGACCATATTATGAGCCTGCCTGAAATGTTGCTTCTCACATTACCGTTACGACAAAAGGGCTGTTTAATGACCATATTATGAGCCTGCCTGAAATGTTGCTTCTCACATTACCGGTACGACATTAGGGCTGTTTAATGACCATATTATGAGCCTGACTGAAATGTTGCTTCTCATATTACCGGTACGACATTAGGGCTGTTTAATGACCATATTATGAGCTTGTCTGAAATGTTGCTTCTCACATTACCGGTACGACATTAGGGCTGTTTAATGACCATATTATGAGCCTGACTGAAATGTTGCTTCTCATATTACCGGTACGACATTAGGGCTGTTTAATGACCATATTATGAGCCTGACTGAAATGTTGCTTCTCACATTACCGGTACGACATTAGGGCTGTTTAATGACCATATTATGAGCCTGCCTGAAATGTTGCTTCTCACATTACCGGTACGACATTAGGGCTGTTTAATGACCATATTATGAGCCTGACTGAAATGTTGCTTCTCACATTACCGGTACGACATTAGGGCTGTTTAATGACCATATTATGAGCCTGACTGAAATGTTGCTTCTCACATTACCGGTACGACATTAGGGCTGTTTAATGACCATATTATGAGCCTGACTGAAATGTTGCTTCTCACATTACCGGTACGACATTAGGGCTGTTTAATGACCATATTATGAGCCTGACTGAAATGTTGCTTCTCACATTACCGGTACGACATTAGGGCTGTTTAATGACCATATTATGAGCCTGACTGAAATGTTGCTTCTCACATTACCGGTACGACATTAGGGCTGTTTAATGACCATATTATGAGCCTGACTGAAATGTTGCTTCTCATATTACCGGTACGACATTAGGGCTGTTTAATGACCATATTATGAGCTTGTCTGAAATGTTGCTTCTCACATTACCGGTACGACATTAGGGCTGTTTAATGACCATATTATGAGCCTGACTGAAATGTTGCTTCTCACATTACCGGTACGACATTAGGGCTGTTTAATGACCATATTATGAGCTTGTCTGAAATGTTGCTTCTCACATTACCGGTACGACATTAGGGCTGTTTAATGACCATATTATGAGCCTGACTGAAATGTTGCTTCTCACATTACCGGTACGACATTAGGGCTGTTTAATGACCATATTATGAGCCTGACTGAAATGTTGCTTCTCACATTACCGGTACGACATTAGGGCTGTTTAATGACCATATTATGAGCCTGACTGAAATGTTGCTTCTCATATTACCGGTACGACATTAGGGCTGTTTAATGACCATATTATGAGCCTGACTGAAGTTGCTTCTCACATTACCGGTACGACATTAGGGCTGTTTAATGACCATATTATGAGCCTGACTGAAATGTTGCTTCTCATATTACCGGTACGACATTAGGGCTGTTTAATGACCATATTATGAGCCTGACTGAAATGTTGCTTCTCACATTACCGGTACGACATTAGGGCTGTTTAATGACCATATTATGAGCCTGACTGAAGTTGCTTCTCACATTACCGGTACGACATTAGGGCTGTTTAATGACCATATTATGAGCCTGACTGAAGTTGCTTCTCACATTACCGGTACGACATTAGGGCTGTTTAATGATCATATTATGAGCTTGTCTGAAATGTTGCTTCTCACATTACCGGTACGACATAAGGGCTGTTTAATGACCATATTATGAGCCTGCCTGAAATGTTGCTTCTCACATTACCGGTACGACATAAGGGCTGTTTAATGACCATATTATGAGCCTGACTGAAATGTTGCTTCTCATATTACCGGTACGACATAAGGGCTGTTTAATGACCATATTATGAGCCTGACGGAAGTTGCTTCTCACATTACCGGTACGACATTAGGGCTGTTTAATGACCATATTATGAGCTTGTCTGAAATGTTGCTTCTCACATTACCGGTACGACATTAGGGCTGTTTAATGACCATATTATGAGCCTCCCTGAAATGTTGCTTCTCACATCACCGGTACGACATAAGGGCTGTTTAATGACCATATTATGAGCCTGCCTGAAATGTTGCTTCTCATATTACCGGTACGACATAAGGGCTGTTTAATGACCATATTATGAGCCTGACTGAAGTTGCTTCTCATATCACTGGTACGACATAAGGGCTGTTTAATGACCATATTATGAGCTTGTCTGAAATGTTGCTTCTCATATTACCGGTACGACATTAGGGCTGTTTAATGACCATATTATGAGCTTGTCTGAAATGTTGCTTCTCATATTACCGGTACGACATTAGGGCTGTTTAATGATCGTATTATGAGCTTGTCTGAACTGTTGCTTCTCACATTACCGGTACGATATTAGGGCTATTTAATGATCATATTATGAGCCTGCCTGAAATGTTGTTTCTCACATTACCGGTACGACATAAGGGCTGTTTAATGACCATATTATGAGCCTGCCTGAAATGTTGCTTCTCATATTACCGGTACGACATAAGGGCTGTTTAATGACCATATTATAAGCCTGCCTGAAATTTTGTTTCTCACATTACCGGTACGACATAAGGGCTGTTTAATGACCATATTATGAGCCTGACTGAAATGTTGCTTCTCATATTACCGGTACGACATTAGGGCTGTTTAATGACCATATTATGAGCCTGCCTGAAATGTTGTTTCTCACATTACCGGTACGACATAAGGGCTGTTTAATGACCATATTATGAGCCTGACTGAAATGTTGCTTCTCATATTACCGGTACGACATAAGGGCTGTTTAATGACCATATTATGAGCCTGACTGAAGTTGCTTCTCACATTACCGGTACGATATTAGGGCTGTTTAATGATCATATTATGAGCTTGTCTGAAATGTTGCTTCTCACATTACTGGTACGACATTAGGGCTGTTTAATGACCATATTATGAGCCTGCCTGAAATGTTGCTTCTCACATTACCGGTAAGACATTAGGGCTAAAATTCCCATTTTGTAACTTTGTGTGAAATTATTTCCCTTTTTTGTTATTATTTATTTTATTTTTTAAACCTAAAATACTCCATTTTTTTTTTATTTGAGTTGTGGAAAGATAATTTTCTTATTAACAAATTTTGTCATTAAAGAAACAATACACCTTTACAAAGACAAAGTAAAAGCTTGTCAATGCGTGTATTAGAACATTTTAATTTCACAATAAATCTAAGGAAAAAATAATATAAATTATGCCAAAGAACGAGTCAGCACAGCTCAACTGTTACAGTCGGCCTCACATACCTGCTTTAGCCGGAGCAGCTTGTGTTGTCCAGAGGATGTGAAAAACTAGTATGCCCAGAAGGAGAACGAGTTGGGATGGAGCCATTTTCTGTGTCTTATTTTTTGTCACAATTTTGCGGGAATTCGTTTTGCAGGCGATGTGTCGTAAGTTCCAGGGAGGGTTTTGAAATGGACTGGAAAAGAAATAAAGTTCGATAGACTTTGTCAAGGTCTTGAGGAGGAGCCAGAAGATTTTAGCTTTGGATAAAAATGCAAAACTTTCACGCAAGGTTGGAAAAAAGATTGAAAGAGGAAAATACCCAGACACACAGTTTGATACAGAGCGATTTAAAAAAAAAAAAAAGAAAGAAACAAAGAAAAGCAGAAACTGAGAGAGAATTTAGAGAGACAGAAACTATAATGGGCAGAGATTCAACAACAGACAGGAAAAAAAATAACAATGGAGAGAAAATATGCTTACAGGAGGACAAATCTAATCAAAACATGTTTTACAGCATACATAAGTGATCTTGCTAGCTCCTGTGTTTGCACCGAGACCGAAGGGCCTAAATCGTTGCAAAATACTCTACACCAAAAGATAGGGGCTATAACAAGAACTGAATGTTTTTGTTGTTTTTTTTTTTTTTGTTTTTTTTTGTTTAAGCCTGACGGTTTCTGTTTGTTTCATTGTGTGATCTAGTGTTATAATTATCAGCAAACCTCTTCACTCGACCTCTTGTCTGTAGAAGATTGACAAGGATTGACAAGGTAGCTCTACCTAAAATCAGCTAGCAAGAACCCTTGCTCAAAATCTGTCTATAGACAGTAACATTTGAAGCTGATCTGATTCTTCTAATTTTTAGATAATTCGATATAAATTTAGAATATAAAGATATTGAATAAAATATAATGATCTAGTATGTTTCTTGTCCATAATGTTGTTTCTTTTATATCCAGGAAAACAAGTAAGAAAGGATTCCAGGATTTAAAAATAAAAATATATATAATTATTTCGAATAAGCTAATCTTACCGAAACAGGGGAGAAATTTTCGTCGTTAAGTCGTCTCTTTCCAACGGAAAATGATAAATGCCAAGACATAAAAAGCCTACAATTTCTTTCTTTTTTTTTTTTTTTTTAATAATTTACTATCACTTGAGTAGAACTGACAGAGATTTCCTATACTCAGTTACTGTTTTTTTTTTTTTAGCTCGCTACTATATCCTTGGTTCTTCCCTTACAGTTTGTTAATCTACTACTTGCTATTCTAAATTCCGCTCTAGCTTATAGCACCAAAACACGGATATAAAAACAAGAACTGCCTTGGTCCTTATGAAAATCGTGCCGGAAATGAAATGACGTTCGTCTCCATATCTCTCCTTTCCAAGAGGCTCAAGACGAAGATAACGTGGAAGAATTCAACTTAGGCCTAGAGCTCCATTCCTGTGGGCATGAAAGAGAATAGTAAAACCCACCTGTTGATAAAGGTTTCACGCTACACCAGGCCAGGTTTTACCACCTCCACCCTCACAAGACAATATGCTGGGTTCTTTATCTCCAAAGAGTGATAAGGACTGGTACTTACCCGTCCTGACAGTCCTCGGGCAAATACTTGCAGACGTCACGACTTCCCAATCTTGCTAAGGCAAGAAAATATCTCGATACAAAAATGTAAGTCTCTCCCAGTCTTGAAGTTTTGTCTTTTTGAGTCCCTCCCAAAGCAGTTGCGCATTCCCTCAACTTTCGATTAGGAGTCCTGAGATAACAATATCAGAAATTCCTGGCTAGATCACAGCCTGTCACTCAGTCTCTGACTGGAAACTGCAAGGACTAGACGAAAGTATGCTTAGGTCTATAAATAGGTTGTCAACATGAAACGTCAAACGTCAGAGAAGGGTCTGGAGTGGACCTCTAGAAGAAATGGCCTATACGAGTCGTACATTGTTTGAGTTTGAAACATAACTAGAGGAAATGTAGGTTTAAGTAAAGAAAACTTGCCCCCAACATTACACTGAGAAAGGGGGTCAAAGAATAGCTTGGTTTTTATTCTGAGGATGCGTAGGCCTAAACAAACTCCACAAAAGCTCTCCTGATGGTCTAGGCAAGAGCGCAGTCAAGCCAAATTTAATTCTTAAATGTGAATTAAAGGTGGGGCCAAGTTTGCAGTTTAGATTGTAAAAAAAAAGAAGATAGATGAAGTTACATCAAGGTACTAAAGTGATTTCTTAGATGTTTTGTCATTCGATCAGCAAACCAAAAATATAAAATACCACCATTTATTGAAATAGAGACAAAATAAGAAGAGATAATTCATCCAATTTATTTAAAATTTTAAAAATCTTCTTTGACTTTGAAATAATGAATGGATTATACGACCGGCTGGGAAAATAAAGTTTATAAACGCTTCAACACACTAACTTGCAGATAGTAGAATGTCATAAAAAAAGAAGGAAGGTATACATACTTTTTTTCTGCTTTGAGATAGGGGATGATTATGTTTGCCTTAAGTAAAGGGCATTGTAATACATCATTATGAAAACGACCGCTTTAGTTTGTTTCTCAATTTTGAAATTGACTTTTAAAATTCTTACTTGATTCTGTAAACGTTTTTCATACTTCCAGCAGACGACTTTTGAATATAGATGCTACTCTTTACGCTTCTTCGGCCGATATTGAAAGATTCGTGGGAGGTCCACGATTGATCGCAGTCCATGCGATATGTCTTAGCTTACAATCGTCGGAAATTGGTTTTACGTCCATGAATGTAACACTCTATTGGTTTACAAGTAATTTTCTTAACGAATTTAATGTCAGGCGTTTGAAAACCAATAGTCGTTGCTGAGACTGTTGCCCTCTTTTTACAATGTTATAATAACAGCGAAATCACAGAACGAGCAACTTGGCGTTCATTGGTGCTGTTACAATGGCTTCTCCACATATACCAGTAAAAAGAATGTCAGTGTATAAATGTATTTTGAGATGCTTATAAATATAGAAAGCAATCAAATCCAACAAAAAGTGTCCTATGCATAATGGTGCACTGTTTTGCTGGAATACATAACTGCGCGTTATTTTATTTAAATTTAACGATAATAAAAATGTTCAATAGGATAAAAATTTATCTATCTATTCTTTTTCTTTTGAATTAATCTTGAAAAAGAATGGGGAAAAAACGAAACTAAAAAAAAAACAAGCAAACGAAAAAGCAAACAACATTTTGAGTTGTTATTTCCTACAGCGTTGTTTAATAACTAACTTTTATCTCCTTCAAGGATAGCCCCACAATGTCACGACTAATAATTATGTCTCCTTATTTTGTTCACACAATCCGCCCTTTCTTCTCGTAGCAGTAAACACTGACAGATCACTACGCTACTGGGCGTACGCTTTGTCTATTGGTTTGTTTAAATAAGCTCACTAAAGTGCCTGAGTCTTAGAACAATCCTTTTCAGCTTAATTTTTCAAAGGCGCCATGAAACTTCAAAATCAAGATTGACAAAGAGATAAAACAAATTCCTGGAATTTGTGTGGAGCCAATCCCTTGATACAGAACAAAGAGGAATGGTTCAGTATCTAAGACAAGTTGTACAAATATCTAGTCTGGAAATATCATGAATGGAACTTGTAGGTAAATCATGAAGTCATGACTTTTAGGGAACAATAAATTTGTCTAAACCAGTTAACCCCTTAACAGTGTTTCAAAAATTATCGCATGTACCCAAAGGATTTTCATGTACTTATCGTAATGTTTTATCATATTTCACCACGCGAACGATCCCATTAGGTGTTCAAACGAAATAGAGGATGGCATGAGAAATCTTTAGTGATAGAAAAGAAAAGAGGAAAAGATTGGAACCCCATCCAGATCATGTGATTTAAGAATAAAAATTACAAGTCACTCAGTTACGACTTTTTAAAATGTCTCTAAAACTACATAGTTATGAATAGCTGATCAATCAGAAGAAATGGGAATGCAGTATTTAAATTGAGATAAATATCAGGACAAGGAAAATTATTTCAATTTTTTTTTAAATTTAATCTCATAAACAAAACGAAACAAAAAAAAGATTAAAGGCGTAAGGTATGGATGATTCGTTGAATGACCCTTTGTTTAAGTAGTGGATTATGAGGTGAGTTCATGGTTTATCCTTTATTGAAAAAAAATACAACTTCTAGTTTCGAATCTGAAAGCAAATCGTCGAACTTTAAAGAAAAACAGAGAAAACAACCACCTTAATAAAGGGTGAGGACATCTTTAACTTTTTTTTTATTATTATTGAATTTTAAAAGTCTTTCCATATTAAAAAAAATATGCTTTAACAGAGCCATGCTGATAATTATTTCTTTATATATATATATATATATATATATATATATATATATATATATATATATATATTGATTTTTACATGTCTTTGCATATTAAAAATATGTTTGAGGGAACAGGACTTTAACAGTTACAGATCATTTATCGTAAAGAAAATATCGAGTACTGTAATAACACGCGAGTCTTGTTTTCAATTTTATTTTTAAACATACTGTAACTTGACCTATGTACAAGGCTTTTAACGTGGACAAACTAGTAACATCAACAGAAAAGGAAGTCTTGAAATGGTGAGAAGATATTGATTTTTTTTTATCTAGAATCACATATTTGGTTAGTTTGATGTCCCGCAAGTTTCGTGCAAGCTTTTATGGCGCACTAGCAAGCGATTTACTGTCAAACCAAGAATAGTTTATTTTACAGAGCAAGAGAGGACACTTCAATAGAGCGATAGCGCTGTCAAAATATACATTAAATAATGTTGGAGTGATAAGAATTAATTTAATTATTAGCGAGTTGTACAAGTAAGAATAAGAATCTTCCTGCTCGTAAAGTCGGTCGGCCGTAGGCAAGGAAAATGTATTATCAGTGTAGGGACATACTCGTAATTTTAGCCTGCCAAAAAAATGTTGAGGTATAAAATATTTATAATTATTTTTATCCCAGGAAACGGAGATAACAACCAATAGTAATAATAGAACTATTTAGACAAAACAGAGTCATCTCCCTTCTTTCCATTTTTTTTCTTTTTTTTTAAAGTTAAACGTTATGTTAAGTGGTGGAGAGAGGGTATAGCAGATTGAGGTACTGGTTCAATTTAATGGAAAGAAAAACAAAACAAAAATTGCCATGTTATAAAAAGCTATGCAGAAGATGGGGTAATATAAAGATATTATATTGCCATGAAACAGCAATGTCTTTACGAAAACTAAGAAAGTAACTCTCCAAGGAATAAAAAAAAATTACTTAACTTTATTTAAACAGAACAGCAATATAGGATCCTTTCTCGAGACTTCTCAACGACAGGTTTCGGAGCTGAATGGCGTTGATTTCAACTGCCAGAGGACAAAACCCCATTTCCCGCCATCATTTGCAGTACGACACTGCTAGCCCAAAGATTAAGGGGAGAGAAAAAAGGTGAAGAAGGACAACATAATCAGATTGCTTTATAAAGTGGTAGCTCATCCTTCCTCTTCGCCAATATAATGTACAGTGAGATCAACTGCAGTTCCATGAGCATCGTGCTCCGGCTTATCCGCCAGGTGGATACTGTCTCTCAGCGGGCAGCTTTTCTCACCGGCTCAACAGGAAGGCACACACACACCCTACGTTACACGCTGGTTGTCATAGTTTCAGGAACTCGCAACGCTCACATAGAACAAGATCCAGGCAATGTCTAAACACATAAAACATGTACAAAAAATTGAATGATTTTTTTAAAAAATGTGTGCGACTTTTATCCCATTAGTAGCTCTCAAAAACATTTTTTTAATTTCTCAAAAAGAGTACGGAAGAATCTTTTTAAATTTTATGTCGCAGCAATTTGTCAAGACCAAGAAAAAAAAACCGCTACGCATATCAAATCAAAAGAATATTATATAATCAGTTCTAAAACATAAGATTACTAAGAGGACCGTGCATTCTTTCTCTTGGGCACTAACAAGTGAGACTTATAGGTAGTGCTTAAAAGAATTTTTAAAAAAAATATTTGGAGGAAAGGCGGAAATGGTGTGTGTGTGTGTGTGTGGTGAGGGGTGGAGTGAAGACTGGGAAGAAGAAGAAGAAGAAGAAGAAGAAGAAGAAGAGAGAGAGAGAGAGAGAGAGAGAGAGAGAGAGAGAGAGAGAGAGAGAGAGAGAGAGAGAGAGAGAGAGAGAGAGAGAGAGAAATACAGACACAGATTGACAGACCAATACAAGTTTCAAAACTGGATTAGTACTCACTCACACTTGTAACGAAGTCCTATAACGCTATTGTTGCAGGTACCATAGTAACTCTCAATGTGTCAAGGCGATAGGTGCCGAAGCATTTATAAATTGATGATTTTAATCCCACAACGGCAAGCATTTTTTGGTTATGTTCACTTAAAGTTTGATTCAAACCACTGATGAGAACTACCCAAAATCTCATCTCCTATTATTATTACTTATAAATACCAAAGTCCACAATTCTTTCTCAAACTGATAATATTATGGCCATATGCTATATACCACTCAAAAGCAGATCGATTTTTTACTGTATATTAATGCCCATTACAATTAAATCAGATATGAAACAACAAATTTAGTGATTTTTTTTTCTTTTGGTTCAAATTTCTAGGAATAAACGAAGGAACATTAATACTGAATTCAGACTAACAGGTTTTCGTAAAAAAAAAAAAAACTAGAATACAAAGAAAGAGAAGTACATACACAAAGGCCATACTCTGCTGCAAAAAGTCACTTGTAAACCTTTACCAGTTTGTACCATTATATAGAGGCAAGAAGTGCTTTTAAAATTACTCCGAGTTAAAGGATTTCTTTCCCCGCTATCTCTTCTAAAACCACTCAGTGTGTAGTGATGAAGTTTATCGAATTGTGATTTGCCAAGATCAGTGTTCCACTTTTAAAGAAAAGTGTTGAACTTAGGCTAAAAAAAATGCTTTTGAAAGTTTATGATATTTTTTCTTGTAATTAATTAATCTAAATTTTGGGCCACGTTTGTTATGATGGATCAGATAACATTTAAAAGACTGTTCTCAGAGGTTTAGGACTTTCAAAGCGGTGGCGCTTTTAAAACAAATCGACCAGATCCATTAATTGTCAAAAAGGAACCGTAGAAACATTCAAGAAGAAATTTTATTAACATGTCACTCTTAATTTGTCTTGCATGAATTATACAGATTGTGATTAGAGATCTAGATCTAGAATAATTATAAGCTTTAGCAATCAAGGGTAACCCAATAAAAAATTTCAAAAGTACGGGACCTTTTTTTTTTAAATAATTATTATCTGAGAAGTTGTACGTTTTGACTTTATATTAGATCTAGAGAGTACTTTTTTATCACATCAGGTCAAGCACTAAATGGTATCTATAGCGGGTTATCAGCACCTCCAAAGACATTACGGTCTCGGTAGAGAGATAAAGTGAACTGAGGGCTGTCTAAAAGGTTGCACTCAAATTATGCGTACTTATTCTTTTTTTTTTTTTGCCTGAGATTTCTCCTTCATTAAACTTCATGACTACGTGAGAAGAATTTCCAATATCTCAAGGTTCTTTATATTTTAAAGCTGTTAAATTTGCGTTTCTTTAATGTATTTGTATGGCTCTGAAGGATATATATATATATATATATATATATATCTGTTATTGATGTAAAATTTTCTTTTCTTTCTTACAGTAGTCCTATAAGTATTATTATTATTATTATTATTATTATTATTATTATTATTATTATTATTATTATTATTATTATTATTATTATTATTATTACTATTATTATTATTGTTATGTTAACAATAATATTGAAAATTTGAGTCCAAAACAACCATAAATTATACGAGGACAATAAAACTTGACCTTTCTCTTTAAATTAAAAAAAAACAAACTTAAAGCAGATAAGCCTGCTTTTTGCGTAACAAAAGGTCATGGGCTTCGTATACTATTTTGTAAAGCACAGGTCAGGAGGTCACTAAAATCAGAAATCAGCAATGTCACTATATAATCAACTTGGTGAAGGATAGCATCTTTTGAGGTCATTGTGATGCTAGCACATAATTCATGAGCGATAGCAGGTCTCACGTTTCCAAAGGTTAAAAAAACAAAAACCTGTTATACACGCTCCAAAGCAGGCTTCAGCTTTAAAGTAAGTGGATTTTTTTTTTTTACGTCCTGCTCAGACAGTCGCTAGAGTGCTTGTCGTATGAAAATGCCTGTAGCTGTTGCGATAATTTCTCTTGGATTATTGAGTATTGTGTTCTAGGTTTAGCTTTTTTATTTAAAAAGTTAAATGTTTCATTGTTAATGCTAAGAGTTTGCAGCCACCGTTACGGTTTTCTTTCATTATTTAGTTAACTGTTTCTAAATTTCTATTAATAAGTCTTTTTAAGCGTTAACTATCATGTACACCTAAACAAAAAAGCGAGTACTGAAATTCAGTTTATTGTGTACTTGTCGAATCTATTTTAAAAAAAATTCCTTTAAACGCCCATTGGATTTTATATTGCTTTAAATTACAGCAAAAAGTCCCGAAAGGTGTACAGTCTTGTGCAAATTTATAATCATTATGGTCCATTTACTTCAACTTACATGATAATAAAGGTTTAAAAGTAACTATAAACTAATAGATTTGTATTTAATGACATCAGCCAACTATTAATCAATTCACTATTTTTGGCAGTTAAGACAGTTAGATATTTTTGTTGTGTGGGCCTGTAGGCTTAATTATAAGTGTGTTCTGAGCTCAATTCTGTCTTAACTATGCCCAAAAGTTAAAAGAAATAGATGCAAAAGTTTGTTCAGTTAGGTGACGTTGCCTGTATTTAAGGAAGCCTCGGTTTAGAGAAATCTCTCAATAGATTTGGTTACTGCAGCATCGGCTGTTCCCCATAGTCTCATACTGGCTTTCGGCTGATCTAGAACAATAAGTGTCTGGAGAAATATCTAAATAGATTTGTAAAATGCAGAATCAGTTTGTTTGATTTGTTTTTTTTTTTCGTACTGGCCTCTGTCTGATCTAGATACATCTTTCGATAGCTTATTGTTCTTTCCTCTAGGAAAATCTGAGGTGTAATTTGTTTCTCTATGAGTCTGATGGTTTTTATCTGTGCCGGCTGGTTGTGATCAAAAAGGTCAGAGCAGAGAGTATTGATCGAATTCTGTGACCCAATTTGTACTTGAAGCTTATTTCACATTTTATCAATCGGTGACACGGACATTGTAGGAAGTTTGGCCAAGGTAAGCTACTCAATCTGTTTTTTAGCCTAGCAAAAACCCTTGACTTTTGTCAAATCCTTTATTAGAAAATATTGGAAGTGTCGCCTTGACTTTTTACACATCACTATACTTTCTCTCGCTCATTTTGTGAGGCTTTTTTATTATTAATTTTTTTTTGTTAACATTATTTTATTTTCTCTCCGCTCTTGCTAATGAGCTCCATTTAAATTTAACACGATCAGGAGCAGATATAAAGGACCAATCTTTTTTTTGGCACTTATATAATGATATTGAGTGTATTTTCCTATTTGTAGGTCGTTGCATTGAAATCTTGAGGCACTCCTAATTATTATCAAAAATAAACGCTAAAATAATACTTTTAGACAACAAAATTTTTACAAGTTCAAGTCTGGTCTAGCTTGAATATTAAGTTTCTTTTTACGTGTGGTGGGTTGTAGCTGTCAGAATAACACTTCGATTGAAACTTGTAACAGATTTTCATTCTAGGTTACGTTTGTATGATGGTGATGATAATAATAAAAATAAAATAATAGTAATAATAATAATAACAACAACAACAACATCAACAACAACAACAACAGTAATAATAATAATAATAATAATAATAATAATAATAATAATAATAATAATAATAATAATAATAATAATAATAATAATAATATTTATAATGATAATAATAATAATAATAATGATAATGATAATAATAATAATAATAATAATAATAATAATAATAATAATAATAATAATAATAATAATAATAATAATAATAATAATAATAATAATAATAATAATAATAATAATAATAATAATAATAATAATAATAATAATAATAATAATAATAATAATTTTTTTTTTACCAAGAGGTATGTGGACGCTTGCACACATGCACACAGAACATCCTAAACATATCTAGAGACGGTGAACAAGATGAGGCACCTGAATCAGTTTTAGTCTGAAACAGAAAAAGCAAACACTCAGCACAAATAGGAAAAAAAGCGAAAGATTCATCAGCGTTTTTTTCCACGGCAGGTTTTTATTCCACGTCCCAAAGGAAACAAACTTGATTATCTGGCTGTACAGAAAGAGGACCTAGAGTTTCATGGGGAAAAAAAAAATTTTTTTTCTTGCGGAAAAAATGCAGGTTGCCTTGACTGCTTTTAGAAGAAAGTTGAACCACAAATCTGAAGGAAAAAAGACTAAAAAAACACTCGGTGAACTAAGTCTGTTGGGTTGATAGCCAATTACATGTAGTTTCTTACCCCTAAAAGCCAATGACAATAAATCCATGTGCAGCATTACTTTTTATTCCTTTTTTATACTTTTTGGTATAAAGCCTGTGATCTACGCATGTACCATCAGCATAATTATATAATCATTGAAGCAACATGTTT
>JAWDGP010004525.1:127500-167500 GCA_033675545.1 Elysia crispata
CAAAGGCTCTGGCAAAAATCAACTAGGCTTTGATATGCAGTTTCTTTCTTTTTTTTTTTTTTTTTACATTCCATGAACACTCATGCAACCGGTAAATTTCGATAAACTTGAAAACTTTTTACTTTGGACCTCGATGCTATTTTCAATTCAAATATGAAAGTAATGATTGGTAAAAGTGGTTTTCGTGAAATTAGAATATTTTTCTGGTGATTATAGCTTATTTATTGAAAACGGGACGAAACGAGGGCCTAGAGTCTAGCGGCTCAAACAAAAGATGCAAACAAGTAACTAAAGGAGGTACAATACACTGTTTTTTAGGTGCTTTAGTGAAACTTTGTGTGTACACATAATTATGTGCTTAAAAGATCTGCTTTCATGAAGGAAGCGACACATTGGGTTTCTATGTCCCCACTTTCCTATTCCGTTGGCGCTGATTTAAACAATGAAACAATAAAACATCTGTGATCAATACTTTTAAAGATAATAAATCGAATTTCTGTTTCCGGCCTCTCAGTGCTCTGATGTTGTCAGGAGCCCATCCCTTTTGTGCTCCACGTGACCTTACCGTAACCATACAAACAGGCCGACCTGATGCCAGAGAATCAAGCATGACAGATTTTTGGTTCGCCCTTTCATCGTGTTTTGTATCCACGGCCTCGCTATCAGTTCTACAGGCCAAGAAACTGTCACGTAGGTCAGGATCGGGCTTATGGCGTTTGTCAACAGTCACGTAGGTCAGGATCGGGCTTATGGCGTTTGTCAACAGTCACGTAGGTCAGGATCGGGCTTATGGCGTTTGTCAACAGTCACGTAGGTCAGGATCGGGCTTATGGCGTTTGTCAACAGTCACGTAGGTCAGGATCGGGCTTATGGCGTTTGTCAACAGTCACGTAGGTCAGGATCGGGCTTATGGCGTTTGTCAACAGTCACGTAGGTCAGGATCGGGCTTATGGCGTTTGTCAACAGTTTTCACTGATTGTCTCCTAATCTGCACGCCAACCTCTTTGACATTAAATCAAATTATATTTTCCTTTCTTTGATGTTGATTTCTATGAAGGTGAAGTACCAAATTGGATCAATGGCTCTCTATACCGTAATGGTGCTGGTCTGTACAAAGTTGGACCCACGGCATGGAACCATTTCTTCGACGGGTTTGCCGTCTTGCAGCGGTGGACGATCAGTGACGGTAAAGTGACCTTCCAGACGTCAGTTCTAGACTCCGAAGACTACAAAAAGTGTGCGAAACACAGAAGACTTGTTGGAGCCGGAATCGGCAGCAGTTTTCCAGACCCATGCGAAACGATTTTTGGTCGGTAAGCGAGGCTGATTGTCACATCAGGCCTAGATCTATTTGTTGAGACTCTCTTATTAATTGGTTTCCTCTGAAGATTTTCCAAGCTTTATTGAGAATTGGTATAATTATGAGTTGGTGTTTTCTTTCTGACAATTCATAAGGCAATCTTACCTCATGATATGATTTAAATTTTAAGATAATCCACATTAAAACTGAGATGAAACAATGATAAGAATTTTACAAAAATTATTTGAATTTTCGAATAGATGAGGAAAAACATTTGATTCCATTCACAAAATAGAATGGCAAAATAATTGAACGCTAATATTGGGGGAAAAAAAAAGATTTATAAATATAAAAATATGTAAACCTTGGATGTTCTCATTGCTTTGTTATAGTGGAAACTCAGGCAAGGAATTCATATTTCAATTAATGACAGGAGTGTAAAAAGCTCGCTGTTTGTCTGGCTTTATCTTGCTCATAGAGATGGGGAAAAAAAACAATAAAAAGATTAATGAAAATGGGAATACCCGACTACGAATGTAATAAAATCAAATTAAAATTCACCTCACTGCAAGAAAAATTAGATTTTGCAGATGCGTTTACCCTTTTTATTGCCAAGAATATTTTGTTGCAAAAACGACAAATGTTGAAGTTTACCCAACTACAGTAAGAATAAAGCTATATAGAATCAAAATTAATGCAAGAAAATAAAAGCTAAAAGTTGGAGATTGCAATGTCAGACATATAGATAGCTTCACCTAATTTTCTTGACATTGATACAAACTGTATTGAAGTTTGCTGATTTAGAAATATATAAGGGGAAAAAAATGAGAAAAAAGAGGAGGAACTCACTGGAGTGGAAATCCAAAGGATGGAGGAGAAAAGGTCCCCTGAAAACAACCTGGCTAGAGATTTCGAAGTAGAAAGAAACGGCGCTGCCTGGACCAATGAAACAAAGCTGTTTCTCTGCCTTTTATAATGCCTCTTGTTACTGATAGAGTTAGAGTTGAATTAGAGAAAGATGTGAACATGTTTAAGAAAGATAAGCATGTGAAAGACATTGAGATTGAGATAGGATAGAGAAGACAGAAATGGATGGTTTATAAATGAGAAGAAAGCGGAAGGAAGCATTAATAGAAATGCCCTTCAGTGGAACCCACAAGACTAAAGAAAATGGGGAACACCACGGACAGTGTGGAAAAGCAACCCGTGAGGAGGGAGGAGTGGGTCACCTAGTGGGTGGTTAACAGTGAAAAACAAGATAGAATTAGAAACAGGTGAAGCCATTTTGTTTGTACCCTGACATAGGATTAATGATGATGACAATGATGGAAATGATAAAGGACGTAATTTTGGCCTAATTCACAGAGCATAGTTTAGGTCAAGGCAGTTTAAATCTTTCTAACTTTCCCGTATTCACTAATTTGTCTTCAAATGTATCTTCATTAGACTTTTCAACCGCTTCATACCAAGTGCACCAAGAACATCTGACAACACAAATGTGAATATGATGGAGCTTGGCGATCGTCTCTTTGCCCTCACGGAATCAACAGCAATTAATGAGATAAATCCGGACTCTTTAACAGTTAAAGAGAAAGTGGGTAAAGTGCGGTATGGATTGCAATGGGGTGTGGTTGTATACTTGTCTGATTTGTCCTATGTAGGTTTATTATATGTATAACGAGAGCACACCACAACATTTGTTCATATTATCATTTTGTATATCTCTAGCATGATTGATTGGTGCTTTGGTCCAGGGTCTTAAGAAACAGAAAAACAAACTGACTACAACCAAAAGTGGAGGCAAATAGGATAAAAATAAGGAGGAACTGAAAATCTATCTATTTATCAATATCACAGTTCACATCTTAGTGCTCTGACTTGGTCGCCTCGGCTACCTCCCAGATGTTTACTGATATTCTCCTCCATTGTGTTCTGTCTTCTGCTATTGACCTCAGATGGTGGAGGTCATTCTTGGTTTTGAGTTTAAACTCGCTTGCTGATATGTGAGGGGCCTTAGAAGCTATCTAACTCTGGGATGTAAACGTAGCTTAAAAAAAAAAAACGCCAATGTACCAACCCATTCTTCCATAAAATAATTGTGGGGTCAGTTTAGTTTTATTACAAATCAGAGTGGTGACCTTCGTTCAGTTACAGATAAAAGTAAATTTCTTATAATATGTTTCAGAGCACAATGAAAGATTACTTAGCGGTTCATTTGGGCACAGCTCACCCTCACCAACTGAAAGATGGTACTGTCATATACTATGGGACAAACATGAATTATAAACAGTCTTATAACTTCATTGCTATTCCACCAAATCTAGATCCCTCGAAATGTGAGTATAAAATGCAACTGTACAAATGGCACAATTATTGATATGCTTTAGCTGTACATGCTGATGGACTCTGTTTTCCTCATCTAAATTTGAATCAATAAAATATATTTAAATTCCAGATAAGACTATGTCAATATTAAGAGTACACAGTCCTTAAGTCTAGTTTTATGTACATTTTCTTGAAATATATCAAATTGTATCAATATAACATTCTAATCTGAAGAGTTTGGCCTATTATTTTGTCAAGGGTTGGCATTATTCTTTATGGCAAATTTCCAATAAATCAGCGAGGGAAAAGGAATCAATTTACGGAATAAATGATAGTTTTTATTTAGGTAGACAAATATTCAAAATTTTTTAACAACAAATAAGTATTCAATTAGCTATACATTGAACAAGGACTTCAAAATTACATTGAAATTAAATGGATCTTAAACAGATATCAAAAAGTTTTATGTATGTTCTACTTTTGGAATCAGCAACTTGAAGTAAATCAAGTGAGCAATGTATTCAAAAAGAAACGGTCCCAAAGTTTGATGCTGTTGTCTTTGTGATAGACTTTATATGGCCATATCAATCATGCACATTTCCAATATTAACAAAAAAGATGGACTGTCAGCAAACTTAAAGGTAAAAAATAGAAGATCCCAATAGCAGTTAATGAAGACATCAAACCAAATATGTATTTAGTCCAGAGATAAGTTTTTATCTTGGTGTCATGTCCACAAATATTTAGATTAGGACTATTTGTTTTTAAACCGCTAAAACTGATGATGGTGAGAAATTCAATCTTTACATTTGACTGAAACAAAGTGATAAAGTTTTTTCATTTCCAGCTCCATTCGCTGATGCCAAAATTGTAGCATCAGCACCTAGTCGATGGAAAATGAACATCAGCTACACTCACTCCTTTGGCATTACAGAGAACTACTTTGTCCAACTTGAACAGCCTTTGGCCATTAACATACCACGGGCTATGTTCATGAAGCCACTTGGTTTAAATGGTGCAGATGTTGTCGTGCCCTATGAAGGAGAATCAGTAAGTGCAAATAAGCAACCTATAGTACTATAAATAAAGACTAGATGATTCACTCTCCTGTAAAAGTCCTAAGGTTCTGAGAAAAAAAAGTGGAAAGTTAGACAACTTACAACTTAAATTAAACAGGATATACACGGGACTTTGGGAATCCAGTATACAAAATGAATGTACTTCAGTTTGATTTTCAGTTTTTAGAAGAAGAAGAAGAATAATACTATAGCACTTAACTGAATTATGAAGAAATCATGAAGGTAACGATTTTCTGATTTAAAGAATGAGTAGCCACTAAATCGCTGAAAAGTATAGTCCAGAGATGAAGTAGAGAATGCATTGATAGCAAACACTCTTTATTTAAAATAATGTCTATACAAAGAGGACATCTACAACCAGTTTAATATGACACTCTTTCAGTAAAATAAGACTTACGAGTTGTTTGAAAAAAAAATCAAAGTATTTCATTTAACTGTCTTTCAACTTCAAGTTTACATTGTAGAGCAATGTGGGGGGAATGAATCAGTTTTTACGTCATTATGATGGTAATGAAACTAAATATCAACTTAATTATGATGAATGATAGTGAATAAGTACAGAGATGAAGTAAGGGGTTTTTGTGCTCAAAATTTACATATTTTTTAGTGAGTACATAAATCTTACGTTGCCAGATTATAAAAATTTTAATACCTTCCATAATGAGAGCCAGAGGGGATCAGTAATCTCAATAATGAGATTTTAGGTTCGAAGGTTGTGTTTGATAACCAAAGATTCACTCCAATTGTAAAAAAAAACAATATTTGGCAGCTTTTCTTAGAAGCATTTCTGGCTGTTTACCTTAAAAATGATAAAGCTTAGGAGTAAATGACTTCCTAAAGAAGCAACAACTGAGCACGTTAAAAATGCTCAATATGAAACTAAAACAAAAAAAAAATCCCATTCTGAAACAAAATTATTAAGTATACTGCACCGTTTGTTGTTGAAGGACTGGTAACAGCAGAGACCCATAAGTTCTTTGAGAATGAGTGGAGAACAAATTTGGTTTTGAATCTGTTTTTATTTGTTAAAGCAAGACTCAGTTGATGATATCTATGTGTTATCTAATAATCATGAAGCTTAGATCAACTTATTTACTTTAGCAATAATAATAGTAAGATAATTTTGAAAAGGTACAATCTATTTAAAGATCCTTTTAAACATACCAATTTCTCCAATGCATTGAGTTAGAGACAATGCATTGAGAGAGAGACAAAGAGATAGAGAGAGACAGAGAGAGAGAAAGAGGCGGAGAGATAGACATCTTTATATACATCAAAGCATAAGTGAATACCATTTTTTCCAATAAATATATGAAAAAGTACCAAATTCATTTTTCCCATATTGCACAATATATGAAATGATGTTATCTATTCTCCTTTAGTTGGACATAATGCTTATCAGCAGATCAACTGGTGAACGTCTCCCAATTACTTATAGAGCCCCAGAGGGAGTTGTTTTTCACTTCATCAACTGCTATGAAGAGTCAAACCATCTAGTGTGTGATGTGAGCTTTTTTCCAAAAAGCACAAAGATTATTCAGCATATTTACTTTGACATCATGTTAGAGGATGCTAAAGCTGGCCGGGACATCAAGTCAGCCTACACTCGATTTGTGTTACCTCTATCGTTAGATGGGGTAAGGTGTACATTTTGTGTTCAGTTTTGTACTGTCCTTTATCATTTACTTTTAGAGAAAAAGGGTATTAAAAGTTAATGTGATAGAACTTAGTCTTTTTAAACTAGTCTAGTAATTAATATGAGCTGTTGTCTTTGTCTCCACACCAAAGAGTCTAAGGTAAATGATAAACAAGTTGGCTCAGTGAAGCCTTTATAGATCTTTAGATCTTTCATTTTAACCATTTGTCAAAAAATCAGTTACATTTTATTTGTAAATCCCTGAGATTAATGACATCAGAATAATTTTTTACTTAAAATGGGCAACTCATAAAAATTTTATCAATCAAGCAATCAATTAATCAGTCCACAGCTCACAACTGTTCTCATTTGGTCTTAAAATTTTAAAATTTCTTCCTTTATAAAGGTTGAGATGGGCAAAAACTTGGTTACTTTGCCAAATACCACAGCCACTGCTTTTTTAAAGAATGACAGCGACAATGTTGTTTGCGTCTCTCCAGAGTTTTTTGAAGGTATTAATGATGGTGATGATAATAATAATAATAATAATAACAATAATAATGATAACAATGATAGAAATAAAAATAAAAGAAGAAGAAATAGAAGAAGAAGAAGAAAAAAAATGGTATTTATTTTATAGTTAAAGCTTTTAAATGCTAAAAACTCTTAGAAAATTCAAGCAACAAATAAAAAATTTAGAAATTAAAGACATCAGAAAGCGTAAAGATATAAGAAATTAATATTTTAAAAAAGTATAAATTAAATCACTGGAAACAAAGAGATTTGAAGCACAGATGACTGACAAGCTGCAGAATTTGAAACAAAATAACTTTTTAAAATAAAAGCGAACAGATTTTATAGCACAGTGATACCAAATATTAATAAAAGTTGAAATTTACCTCAAGGTGATTTATTTTTTACCTCTTGTCACATGTGAGAATTGCGATTATCTTTACATGTTGTGACAAGTAAGAATTGTGATACCTTTACCTCTTTGTTTTTTAGCCTGTTATGTTGCCCCATACACCAATAACTTTGCCTATCATTCATATATTGAATGATATTATTTTTTTTTTGTGTAGAAGAAACAATCGCCGAACTGCCGAGGATAAACTATGACTACAACGGAATTCAGCACAGATACTGTTACACCACAACTGCAATAAGCCCTACTCAACAAAAGGTCAATCATATTTTCTCATATGTATAGATCTGTCTGTCAGGCTTTCTCGATTTCTCAGTCTCAGTTGCTATCCCTTTCTCTCATCTGTGTCTCTGTCTCTCTTTGCCTGTCTGTCCATCTTTCTCATGAACTGGTTGACTATTTCTCTCTCTCTCTCTCTCTCTCTCTCTCTCTCTCTCTCTCTCTCTCTCTCTCTCTCTCTCTCTCTCTCTCTCTCTCTCTCTCTCTCTCTCTCTCTCTCTCTCTTTCTCTCTCTCTCTCTCTCTCTCTCTCTCTCTCTCTCTCTCTCTCTCTCTCTCTCTCTCTCTCTCTCTCTCTCTCTGTCTCTCTCTCTCTCTCTCTCTCTCTCTCTCTCTCTCTCTCTCTCTCTCTCTCTCTCTCTCTCTCTCTCTCTCTCTCTCTCTCTCTCTCTCTCTCTCTCTCTCTCTCTCTTTTCTTTATCTCTCTTCTTTTCTGTCTATCTCATACTCTTCCTCTCCCTTTTTCCGTCAATTTTCTTGAGCTTAGAAGCATATACGATGAATTTTTAATTTGATCTCTGATTAAATTATTGTTTTCAAGTACAAAGGAATAAGTTTTATCTTGATAAAGGATGGTTGGGCAGTTGGGTTGATCAGTTGTTTTTTTTCTTCCTTTCTTGCAATAACACTTAGAGCCTTGCATTTTTAATAAGTGGAAAATTATTTGACATGTTTTGGTGCACTTCTCTTTTCCTAAGTTAACCAAATTCGATGTGGTGGAGAAAAGCGTGAAGACCTACGAGCTGGATGAAAACTACAACCCAGGAGAGCCTGTGTTTGTAGCCAGACCTGATGCTACAGAGGAGGATGATGGTTAGTATTTTAGGGCTTCAGCAATTTCATTTTTTTAAAAAGATGATAGAATATAAATGAAGGACAATGGAATGTGTATGTGAAATAAGTAAGGGTATTGCATGGTATATGATTGAGGCTTGACTAACCATTTGTTGTGCATCAGAACAGAATTTTCTAATTTATATTTCTGGACGATGTGAGATAAGGACCTATTTTCAAATTCTCAAATCTGTAGCTGTGTGCTGCAACAAAGATAAAAAAAAGTCTAGTCTTCAAGAATTCAAATTACATCAGGGAGGAAATGAAAAGTAAGTTTAAAGAAAGTACTGATCGCTTGAATATTCTAATATTAGTCTTTAACTAGGAAGCAACTCAATAGCTTAACACTGTTATCATCAGTGGAAATAAGATATTTTGTTTCATATCATCCATAAGGCTGAAAATCCCCATTTGTTGTTTACAACCCTGAAGTCTTACTCAAACTTTTGATGGTCTGTCCGTAGCTTTGATTTTCGGTCTTTTCGATATTCTTTCTGTTTAGTTTATCATTACTTGTTTACATTGTAAATCAAGCCTTTATGTGCTCTCTGGGAGGTTCTTAATACTAAAAAATTAAATTAATAAAAGCAGCAGCCTGGGCTTAGAGTCACATGACATGTATTTTTGCAGGTGATGGTGTTCATTTACACCTCACATAAATGAAGGAAATATTTAGAAAACGGAATCTATTTAGATGTTAGAGGGAGAAGCGAAAAATAAAAAAGATATAAAAATAAATCAGAATGGCTTCTAGGTAAGGAATCTTCTTGTGGCAACTGCCGAGTCATTTTAGTTGGTTTTATTTTTTTGTTTAGTTCTTTGTTGCTTTTTTCTTGTTTGATCATAACAAACTGGAGCTGAATTTGTTTAACTTTTAATCTATATAAAAAACCCTTTAACACGTCCCATATCATTTTGTTATAAACAAGCAGGCAGCTATGAACTCTATCAGGCAGAGTGCTTTCAGACAATCTTTACATCTGAGCGTTAAGAAGGATCTCAAAATAGATTGTAAAATATAGACTTGGCTGGTCTTTTTCATAATTCTAGCCTTGATCATGAAATTTCAGTTTTCTTTCAAGATTTACTATGAACAGGATAATCATACACCATTTAGCTTCAATGGAGAAATAGAATTAAGTAATAACATTCTCAAGCTTTTCTTCGGAAAAAAAAAATCAAATGTACCAAAATGTATCAATATAACTTAAGAGCTAGAGATTCCAAAGAATCTATCTCCTCCAACAGTAAA
Source organism: Elysia crispata (assembly GCA_033675545.1). Classification (NCBI taxonomy): domain Eukaryota; kingdom Metazoa; phylum Mollusca; class Gastropoda; family Plakobranchidae; genus Elysia; species Elysia crispata. Next base: position 137,130 of record JAWDGP010004525.1, read on the forward strand.
GGATTTCTGAAAAGAGAATTTCTCTAGTTTATCTATAAAATCGGTCATATTCTCTAGACTTCTTAAAGAATTTTTTTATGTACTCTTATTCTGAAACTATTTCCCACTTTCCTGCTCCAGGTGTTGTCATGTCCACCATTGTCGCAGCCAACTCAAGCGTCCAGTCTTACTTGGTGGTGCTGGATGCCAAGACGTTTCAAGAGGTTGCAAGAGCAAATCTGCCCTCTGAAAAGAAAGTTAGTTTGACATTCCATGGGATTTTCACGGATAAGAAGTTCTAGATGAAGGGCATTTTCAAACTTTATAACAGATGCTAAGCTTAGATGATACAAGTATAATGTTCAGATTTTTGTTGTTACTCACTTATAAATACTGTTTCACACAAATACTGTAAATTTTCTTTTTTTCAAACTAAAAAGTTAGCTTATTTGATTTTCTTGTACATTTGATGTTCAACTCTGCCAAGACTATATTTAGTATTTTATTATGAAAAAAAATAAATAAAAAACATTCTATGAACTACTGTCAAGTATTCTGCGCATGTGATTCACAAATTTTATCAAAAGTTAACCTGATTCACAGATGTGACAACTTGCAATAAATCTAAGAATGCATAAACAATCTTTAAGAAAAGAGGAAGGAAAGAGAGAAGAGAAGAGGACGATGAAGATTAAAAGGAAAAGATGAGGTTAGCAATAAGACAGAAGGGTTCGGAGAAAAGTAGGAATAAGTAAAGAAGAAGATAACTCACATGGTTAAAAGGTGCAGATGTCTTGTTAAAGTGAAGGACAATGGAAATTTTGATTTCCAGTGACTTGCAGATTTTGGCTGATATGAAAAACAAAATTTTTTTTAATAAACTTTGAAATCAATGAAAAATACATAAACCGATGATCAAATGCATGTATGTCACATCTTTATAATGTAAATTCAGTCTTTTGCTCTTTATTATCTTATCCTGCATCAAAACTCTTTGCCATGTTGAAATTTTATAATTTAAAAATGAGACAAAAAAAATTATACATCTCTAAGTAGCAGTAGTGAGAAACTTTTCTGCTTGTTTATTTACGTTCACTTCAAAGTATTATTCTACTTTTTTGGGGAGGAAAAGGTTCAGAAGCAAAGGGGGAGGGAGGAGGGAGAGAGAGAGTTTTGGTTTAATCTTCCCAAGTTAGATATATTGGCATGATCTGTTATGAGAACACATGTAGCTTTAAAAAACGCATGCATTAATTTGTAAATTGCTTTTCATCACAAATAGGTCTATGGAACTTTTTTATGATCTGCATGAGACATATTCTCTCACATCTTGTAGTGAAGTGCCTTTGCATTGGAATTCCTGAGGTGTTTTTTTTTTAGTTTAAGAAAATTTTAAAATGCATTCTAATCAGTCTATATGAGATTGTGAGTTTAAGAGGGAGGGGACACAACTCTATATAGATAAACAAAGCCTTAGGATAAGGCTGATTGAGGTTATGAATTTGATGCATTTTGATATGTCATACTTTTTGATATTTGATGATATATACGCAAGTATTGTGGTTCTGTTTGCAATTTTGATTTAATATGTTACTTTTCAATCGGCTTTTTTAGTTGCATAAAAGCTTTATTATCATTATAATTTATGTAGAATCTAGTTTATTCTAATGAAATGATGTCAAACACTCAACATTGATGAGAAGAAACTTTCATTGTCTCTTACAGAGCCTGATCAATTAAATACTGACATTCGCGTAAATGGCAAAGAAATAAAGCTAATGTGCTGTTTAATAGTCTTTCAAGTGTATGTGAAACAATTTTCCAAAAGAATGCTTTACAAAAATCCAAAGTAGATTGAATAATTTCAATTTCTATTTATAAGCATTCTTATGTGGTTCCTTTGTTTTTTTATTGTTATTATTTTATTTTTTGCGACACCTCACAATTTTCTTTTACAAAAATAAAAACAGTGCAATATGCTTTTACTTAGTAGTTTTCTTAAATAAAAAAAATTACTTGCTGAGCTTCAAGTTCATGATGATCGCAACAAATTCAATGATTTTTTTTTTTTTTCTTTTTTTTTGGGGGGGGACTTTTCACGTTTAATATATAATATCTGGATAGAGACCATCATTATTTGAGGCCAGGGAACCTTAGGTTATTTGGTTTTATGCCCTTCACCTTCATCATGATGGCGATTCCATTTTCCACTGTATCATCTTGATAAGGATAAATTTTTTTAAGGGAGGAAATGCTGTGAGATTTATTAATATATATGAATGAGGGCAAAGGTGTGTGTGTGTGTGTGTGTCAGCAGGGGGGAGGTGCCAATGAGGATTCGAGTAATATTCTTTATTCTAGGCTCTTAGCGGTGGCCAATAACAAATTATAATTATTAGTCAACAGATCTGTTAAAACGAAGTGTGTCACAATCCACGAAGCTAGTGCCTTTTGCACCCTCTGTACTTTTTTTTTTTTATGTATTAAACACGAGCGTTTGGATGCCAGTGGTCGGCGGTCCCTTCCAGTAGTTGCTGTAATAAACAAGTTTATAAAAAACATTACCAAAATAGCTTACACGACTAGTATTAAATACAGGCAGGGGAATGACAACAAGAACAACAATAATATAATTAATACTAAAAGTATTACTACTACTACTATTACTACTACTACTACTACTACTACTACTACTACTACTACTACTACTACTACTACTACTACTACTACTACTACTACTACTACTACTACTACTACTTCTACTACTACTACTACTACTACTACTACTACTACTACTACTACTACTACTACTACTACTACTACTACTACTACTGCTGCTGCTGCTGCTGCTGCTACTACTACTACTACTACTACTACTACTACTACTACTATTACCACTACTACTAGAAGAAGAAGAAGAAGAAGAAGAAGAAGAAGAAGAAGAAGAAGAAGAAGAAGAAGAAGAAGAAGAAAGATAGAAAAAGAAGTAAAGTAAAAAAAGGCTATTGAGGATCTGATAATGCACTTGGAAATATTTAAAACTGTGAAAAGTAAAAGCATCATTTTTTCCTTTGCTATTTAACAATACGTTTGCAAATTTGTCATACTTAAACAACCCAAGTGATTTCAGAGATCTAGGTCTAAGCAATACCAACGGAGTTCCACTCAAAATAGGAAAACTTAACAAGGCAGCTAGCCAAAACGGGATGTTTTTCTCCTACCTATGTAAGCCCCACTATTTGTGTACCGGAATCAAGGCACCCGCCTCGTAAGCTCTCTAGACCATTTAGTACTCTAATAATATTTCAGAATTTGATTAATTTAACTTGCCTCTAAATCGCTTAGAAATGTACAATTTTCGAGTTCGGCTTATCGATATAGTGCGATCGTCTAGATTGCCACATAGATGCAAAGCAGTGTTAGCAGAGGTAGTGAGAAGGTAATTTTCACACTGTTAAAGACACAAAAGATTTTGTTTCAAGTCTGTATAAAATATGTAATGTGTAGTTTGGGGAGTAATATCTCCTGCCTCATATGGAATAAGAATTCATTTTTTTTTTAATTAAGAACATCACCTCAGTTTCAAACAGCATTTAAAAAATTGTGTACCTTTCTTGGCTAAAAATGAAAGAGAAAAATAAAACATTTAAATTAATTTGAATGTACAACTCCCAGGATTAAAAGATACCATGCAACTTTTAATAAATAACATGTAAAATAAGTGGTTAGAACAAACGGTTATAATTAATTGATCAATCTAAAGAGGAAAGGAGAAAAAAAAAGTGAAAATTTATGGACTTCCAAATGGGTACAGTACCTCTACCATAATAAAGAAGGCTTCGTTTGATGTGGCCATAGAATGTATTAATGCCGCAAGTAAGTGTAAACCATTTTCTAACAATGAATTCCCAAAAACAAAACAAAACAAAACTAGGGCATCATATAATTATCCTATTATCGTATATATTAAACCAACGTATTCAATCGGAAGTCCTACCCAAATTTCATAAGAACTCTAGTGCCTCTCTTACATAAATAAAATGCAATTTTATCTCCGTGAGATAATGTTAAGACATAGAGCTGTCATTTAAACAGTCTTTATACAACGACACTCACTTCACTTTGAAGTTCATTACACCAGACAGTATTTTAATTTTGACGTTTACAGGAATTTCTCTTTATAATAATAACAAGTCTTGTTTAAACATTATTAGAAAGGCTTTTCAATCGCCAGCTTGCTCTTGAGTGCCGACAGCGTTACAGGCTCCCTTAGATCCTTTACAAAAAAGCCTCCATGTTTTATTGTGTCCTTTGTTGTTTTTTTTTCCTTTTTTTTCTGGGTGGGTCGATGAAAAGTTTTTTTCAGATACTTGATCAGTCAAGTAGGTCTAGATCTAGATATTTTTTTTTCCTTTCCAATCCGCAAAACCTTTGAAATCTTAGATGATTTAGATTTATTGATGCTAAATTTTGTCATGAACCACAATTTGTCCTCAATAGTATTTCTATACCCCCCTCCCACCCCATTTACCTAAAAATTATGCTCATCAAATCAACTGATGAAGTTTCATGCCTTGGTCATATCACACAAATTTTGAAGGCATGCTTTACGTTTATAAGGTAGGATTAGGACACTACATTTAAGATAAATCAGTCTCAGCAAAGTTGAAACTTATTTGAGCATTATTATACATCAGATTTCAGGAATTTCACATTATTTTCTGCTAACATTAATTTTGATTTTCAACCAAGACTTAAACTGCTGTACTCTGTCTCTGACTGTATTATTTGTAGATTTTTATTCCAGCTCCATTTCTCTTTAGCCGTATCAATGTATTTAATCTTGTGAAGCGACAAAATTGAACGTTATTGAATAGAAGACTTTTTTTTGCACCATAAAATTAAAATTTCCCTCCGTGTGATAAGTAGGCAGTTTTATGGATATAGATCCTGCCACGACGGAAAATAAAAAATGAATTAATAGGGTGATGGTCCTTAAAATTTACATGGATACAACTATGTTCAAAGGGAGATAATTCAAAAAATTGTGTGTATGGGGGGAAAAAAAAGGGGGGGGGGGGGGGAGGGGGGGGGGGACTTCGAAGAACTCGGCGAACCCCCCTGCTAAGGCCGAGGATGTAATCTATTTACTAAGGCCGTCCGCTTGTTGCCCTCACATTGAAGGCAGTTGAAGGATACAAAATCATACCTCATAATTATGTATATTACGTCCGCTAATTTGCCGCCTTCTCAATGAGCAAGCGCGAGCAAGCACGAGTTTGCTTTATATGTTACTAGACCCTATGCTATCACCGTAAGTAAAGAATAGTAGCGCCAACAACAGCTATTAAATTCATTTTATTGTGCTCACATTCAGATTCAATTTCCTCTGCTATTTCCACCCACGGCTTTCCAACATCTCTCTTGCTGTATCTCTTTATACACATACCAGCTTTAGCATACAATGTTGCCCTAGATTCCACACTGTTGATTAAAGCTTCTTTTTAAGGTGGTGCAAATGAAACCAAGGCTTGAAATCAAAGCGCATCGCACATGAAAAACATCAGGCATATGATATTATCACAACACAGTGTTTAGGCAACTTGCTGGAATGAAAACAACGCCAAGAGCTTGGGTGTGTTGTCTCCCCTTGCACCAGGCACCTACACTGGGAATCTTAGGCTGTTATGTGTTGTGATAATAAAGAAAAAGTTACATCAACTAAATTTTCACTTTACGAAATTCATGTTCGTCTATCAGGGTATTAAAATGAAATTTGAAATTTTCTCACGCAAATACGCAAATATCAATTGTTTTTAAGCTATATAAATATATATAAAGTCCTTTAAATATGCTTATTGATTTATGTAAAGTGATATTAATTATGTTGGATAAAATTTATAACTTTTATAATAAAGCTAATTGAATTAGATTGGCATAGCCTCTTTCCATTTTCGTTTTTTTCTGTCTTTCTATTTCTCTGTAATTCTATAACCTTGATATAATTCTTTACAATTCACTTTATTAATGTTGAGTTACTTTCTTCATTTCCTTTGTAATTATGGACGAGCAGTTCTAGAAAATATAAGTAATGGGCAAACGTAACATATTTAAAGTTAAAAGTGGAAGCTCAATACAAAGCATTGTGTAATGAATCATAACGATTTATCATTAAATTTTGATAGGCCTAATGATTAAATTTTTAGAAAAAGACAACAATAATAATGGCAACCACCAAACAATATTATCAGTAGCGAGAGGTTTGTGGGAGGAAAGTGTACGTGTGTGTATGGGGTGGGGGGGGGGGGGGGAGGGGAAGAGCAGATTTGGTGATAGAACAATTATAGCTATCTTTATAAAAGTGTGTTTTATTTTGCCACTCTAACATCATATTCTCTGACTTGATTTGAATACATGTATGGGTGCTGTCTTTTGATTACACCCCTCCTTTCGAACAATAAGCACCAGTGTAATTCGAGAGCTGTATAAATTACTCTTATGCGTTTTCGGCAAAAGTATCATGAAATTTGAAATTCACTTTAGTAATATTTTATAGAAATGTCTTTCCTTGATAAATCATCTAATGTTGGTCATGTTGACATTGTTTTGAGAATTATAGTGCTCTACACATATCCCCGGAAGTTATCATTCAGGCATCTATGTAAACAATCACACTGGTTGCCACGGGCGAAAGGTGGCCGGAGTAACGTTAAATGTTTGACACCGGCATCCAGCGAGCAGCTGTCAACTGTTCGCAATTATAGTAGAAACAATTTTTTTTTTATTCTTCGAGTGCAGCTTCGTCGCATTAAGTCTGTACTACACCAGAGACCAATTTTTATGAGCTTTAACATGTCCCTTCGTGAATTTACCATAAAAAAGTGTGATTGGTGCTGTAAAAATTAGTTGGTTGATGAAAAAAACTCAAGAAGACCGAAGTGATAGTTTGTGATGCTAAGGGCAAATGTGAATCTATCTTCATGGTTTATGGGTTATGAACGAGAGAACTGTCTTCATCATAAACCAAAGAATTTGCAAGTGATCCTTGGTAACGACTTCCAATGCAACATCAGTACTTCTTCATCAGCAGCTGTCTAAAAGTGAATGTATTTTATGATCTCAAAAGAATCGTTGTGGGAATCTTCTGATGAAATAATCTTTGAAAACAGGAAGTGTGGAAGAGTTAGCATCACATCGACAAGCCATAGCTTTTGACAGCTTGTGAGTGGAGCTAAGCACACCCTCAGTCAAAGCTCGAAACCTTACTGATCCTAGTTTAGTAGAAAGTAAGTTAAGCACGTATGTACGTTATCAGTCGTGATTAGGACGTTGGTTGACCTTCATTTTTTTTATTCTTGATCATTTTGTTTTGTGACCTTCCAGACATTTTTATGACCCTTTCCTCTTGACAATTTGTCCCCTCTGACGATTCTGCAATCATGTATCGTTGACCCTACAAGCCGGCATTAGAACAATAGAAACGTTTTTCTCTTATATGATCTTTTTTTATTGGTATCATGAACATTATTTTAATGTTTGTCCTTTTTTGTTGATATATCGATTGTTTAAATCGTTTTTGCTTGTAATATTAACTCTTTGATTGATTTACAGTTGAAAAAGGTGTTGGAAACTATTTCTTTGTTACTGCATATTTTTATTCTTCCGGTGTGGAATGTAGCTCTGACCATAGTACGTTACTTTGGCCCTAGGCCACTGCTAGCACCCCTCATATCGGCCTATCTGGATAATGTTACATAAGCCCATGAACAGGCCTACTAGACAGATGGTACTGGCCCTAGCGGTCAATGAACTAGTTCTAGGCTGCGCATATACGATAACTTTATTATCTATAAGGTCAGATAGGGTCAAGTGCGTCACTGTCATTCACGCAAGGAGATTATGAGAGATAGATAGATAGATAGATAGATAGATAGATAGATAGATAGAGAGAGAGAGAGAGAGAGAGAGAGAGAGAGAGAGAGAGAGATGGGATAGTGGAGAAAAAAAGGGGTGTGGGGTCTGTGATACCAAAACCCTTTACTTGATCAAATGTTAGTGAGAATTTGCGAAGGTCTCTCTCTCTCTCTCTCTCTCTCTCTCTCTCTCTCTCTCTCTCTCTCTCTCTCTCTCTCTCTCTCTCTCTCTCTCTCTCTCTCTCTCTCTCTCTCTCTCTCTCTCGGTCTCTCTCTCTCTCTCTCTCTCTCTCTCTCTCTCTCTCTCTCTCTCTCTCTCTTTTCATCTATAACTTTTTTTTTTTTTTTTTTTTTACAATGATTTTTTGGTTTGTTAAGAGGAAGATACACGTTGTTTTGTTTGTTTTTGTTTTTTTCTTGCGATCAAATCGTGTGTAATAGTATTTATTCAAGCAAGCACAATGTCTTTAAAGCTACGTGTGAATAACCTAATCAGAAAATATTCATTTAGCATACTGTCTTTCAATAAAAATAAAGAATTATGATTGTACATTGTTCTGCTGAAGTGTTTTATACAGTTAATTCATGCTTTTTTAACAAATAAAAAAAAAAATAAAAAAACCCAAGGATTTTCTGTCTTGAATCTTGCGAAGCCCGTCGTATGTTTGGCCCCATATCAGAGTAGGCCTACACAGTACTGATGTCGCTATGGAGATAGAGGGGGTGCGGGCTCTTCAATGTATTTGATGCGGCGGCGCCACTCTTTAGGGCAAACAACAGAAGCAAAAACAACAGCAAAAACAACAACAACAACAACAACAACAACAACAACAATAAAAACTGCAACTGCTTATTTCATTTTCTTTGTTTTTATTCGATTAGTCCTTTTTTTTTAAAGTTTTTATTTGTTCTTACTGCTGCTGTTTATTGTTGCTTTTCGTAGTGTTGTTGTTTTATTTGTCTATTATAAAGAGTATAGTTTGTAAATTTTAAGTAACAACTAGTGAGTCTAACAAGGAATCCCATCGGCTCCGTAGAAGTGTTACGTAAATCTATCCCTCACAGTTATACCCTCACTGTGCTACTACGCACAGCCATATTCTTTTCACATGTACCTACACTCCTTATTGTTTTAAAAAAAAATTAATAAAAGTACATGTAGAAACAAAACTTATTTCTTGATCGAGTTCATGATGCAGTCTCTTCCGTCGGAGACACAAAGAAATTAAGCTATTACGATGGTGAAGAATTATTTGTGGCTTTGTTGGAACAGTTTATCACATAGCAGTACTAACAGTACAGGACCGTAATTTATCTATTTATTTTTACTTTTGAAAGTTTAGATCGTTATATTTCCTTTTAATTTCATTTAGAAACACTCTGTACCTAGTATTGGGAGAGCGCACTGCATTTAAAATGTAAAATCACGGAGGTGTGTCATGTTGGCCTGACCTCTATAAATATATAGTTATGTCAAGTTCAAGACCTTGAACAAGTAAAACGTGTAAAGTACACAGCTCTGACGTGCTCGGTACTTCGCGAATCGTTTGATCGATAATGCTTCCATTACGGTTCTGATAATAGTGCAAAGTAAATCTATGACGGTTCTGATAATAGTGCAAAGTAACTCGTCAGTGTTTTAAATCCTCCGATATCGTACGTGTTGCTATTCGTGCTGCAAAAAAAAAAAAAAAAAAAAAAAAATTAATGAAAACAGTGGACGTGTGTATTGCTGTCTGCTCAGATTGGTCTAGTCATCATTAATTTCGTGAGTCCGTCTGTTCTAGATCTACAGGAGTCAAGATTGAGTTCTGCTTCCAACAAGGTCTATTTTATTACAAGTTCCATCCAATTTCAGACGGTGTAGGCATAGAGTTTCAACAAGCTTCTACGTTAGATTAAATTAGATCTAGTTTACACTCAGCTGCCAACACTTTCTTTTTCTGTTCGGATTTAACCTACCGAGGCTCACGTTTTGAAATCTTTCCTAAATCGGGATATCTCTACCTGAAAACAAAGTGAGTTTTGAAATTGTCACTTAGAGCAATAATTACCGTTTACATTTGCATAGGGTAAAGCTTAATTACATGTAGGGCCTACGCAAAATGTTGATTTGTGAGAAAAAAACAACAACGGACTTTTAAGAAGTTAAGATGATTCTCAGGGAACATAGTGCTGTTGCTCAAGCGGCATAAATTTAATTTGCTGGGGGTTTTTTTGGGTTTTTTTTTTTGTTCTTTGTCGTTTATGTATGTGTGTGTGTGTGTTTATAAAGAGAGCAATTTGGTCCAGCTAAAGCTAAAAAAAAAATTGTTAGGAACTACGGGTGTTACACATTTTTCCCATTGTAACGGAATTAGTACTAGACCTAGATCTAGCTGGTATACCGGTAACACACCAGCCAGTCACGACCTAGATGAGTGGGGTAGACCATGGCCTTTTGTTATTCCAGAGGGCTGTGGGTAGACCCTTTTAAACGTACGCTGTATTTGTAGTATCATTCGCAGTACGAGTGCATTGATTTCGGACAATGGTCCTGTGTGATTTAAAAAGCCAAAGACCTCTATGACCTTTCAGAGGCTCTAGATTTGATGTACACTGTCATTAACATTTAAGAAAATTAACTATGGAGCTAGGCAAAAAATGAGGACCATCTAACCGAGCTTTTCTAGACCACCAAGGAACGTCAAATTCGTTGTACTGTTTTAAATTTCCCCGAAGAATATTATTTTTATTATTGAATAGTACTTTTCGAAAACTATATGTGATTATTATTTTCTTAAAAGAAAAAGCCCAATAATCGGAATATGCGAACTATTTCCTGTAAGCACAGCTGGGCACAGACAGCAGGAATGAAACTGAAAGTACGCATACAATGTAAGCGGCGGCAGATCTAAAACCGTCTGGAATAGATCTAGATCTAGATTCTAGATGATATAATGTAAGCTCTAAGTGAAGAATCTAAAAATTTACTTCGACATAGATTTTAGACAAAAGGCCTGTATATTTGACAGCAGCTAGACTCAAACCAAAAGGTTAAGATCTACAACCAGAGAAATCTAGATTTTACTTTTAGGCTTAAAAATTTTTTTAAAACTTTCATTATGCAATGTAGGCCTAGATCTAGACTAGCTTGAAATATCTGCCCAGCTAAGAATTCTTGCAGGCAGTGCATTTTTTATGCACTTATTGCGAAAATTCAAAGCTTACCACTAAGGGTTAACAGGAACTAAAAACATATCGGGAAAGTACTAGGAATTAGTCGATTTCCTTTATTCCAAAAGGATTTAAGTTCTTAAATCTGTTTAGGATAAGAATTATCGAGATATCTAGATTCAAGGTAAAGATGGACAGGTGGAGCATAAAATCTGGATAATCTAAGTAAAAGGATAGATATTAAGACCATTTATAATCCTATTTGCTTCGCCAAACTGACATCATGGTCGTGTTCATAGAACAGGGTTCACAGCTTGTTCGGACAATGACCCAATGTTATCCAAAAAATCAAATACCACTATGACCTTTCACAGGCTCCAGACTTGATTCTATGTGTATCAGGGTGCGGCTTGCTTCAATATTACATTGCATCACGATATACACTCTGATACTTGATAGCATTTAAATTTCACGATAGATCTCACCTCTCCTCTTTAACCATTTTTTCCCCATGCAATATCACTCATGACCTCTGATGTAGGTGAACGATCTGTCTTAGCGATGGTGTTTTGATAAAAATACCGAAGGCATTATGCGTAGCCATCCAATGTTACCTTTCAATATATAGACTCTAGACCCAGTTTCTATATCATTTGTAAGTTTGTAAGAAAAAGACGGCTTCCGTTAAGAATAACATTACAGTTTTGCAGATTGATTCTGATTCTCAGTCAGATTCAACGTTCGACATTGACACTTTGAAATTGGTAGCTGCATATACATGAAAATCAATACAATTTTCCTACTGCAATGGCTTACTTTCCCTTTCTTTTTACAGGAAAAAAAGGATTTATGAGGATTTCTCAGCAACCTGTGCTATCTGCAAGACCAGGTTATACATCCCATTATCAAGCATCGTGTGTGAAAGTGATTTTGGGTGATTTAAACCAAAACCTCTCTCTTTCTCTCCCTCTCTCTCTCTTTCTTTCTCTCTCTCTCCCTCTCTCTCTCTCTCTCTCTCTCTCTCTCTCTCTCTCTCTCTCTCTCTCTCTCTCTCTCTCTCTCTCTCTCTCTCTCTCTCTCTCTCTCTCCTTCTCTCTGGAGAAATTAGGACCCATAGAAATCTTAGTAAGGATCCATACCTCAGAACTAGTTCATTTTTTTCTGCGCAGAAAAGTAATGTATGAAATAAGAAAAAAAAAGTTTAGCTATTGTTGTTTTGGAATTGTCAGTGCAACACCAATTTGGCAGCAGTAAATAATGGTGTTGTTACCAACCAGTGACATAAAACATGACAACCAAGTGTTTTAGAATTTTAGCTGTCCCTAAAATTGTGGGAAGCTCTAGATTTATTCACCTTGAAACTTTAGCAAGGGAGAGAGAGAGAGGGAATAATCTTGACCTCGTTTACTTCACCTGGTCATTTTTATTAGCAGTAGTAGTAGTAGTAGTAGTAGTAGTAGTAGTAGTAGTAGTAGTAGTAGTAGTAGTAGTAGTAGTAGTAGTAGTAGTAGTAGTAGTAGTAGTAGTAGTAGTAGTAGTAGTTGTAGTTGTAGTTGTAGTTGTAGTTGTTGTAGTTGTAGTTGTTGTAGTTGTTGTAGTTGTAGTTGTTGTAGTTGTTGTAGTTGTAGTTGTTGTTGTTGTTGTTGTTGTTGTTGTAGTAGTAGTAGTAGTAGTAGTAGTAGTAGTAGTAGTAGTAGTAGTAGTAGTAGTAGTAGTAGTAGTAGTAGTAGTATAACAGTACTAGTGGTAGTAGTGGTAGTGAAAAAAAATTACAGCTGCAGTCATATTCGTATAAGAACAATCAGTGGCAGTCATAGTAGTATTAAAATTCTACTAATTTATAAAGTTATTGGTTTTTTTCTCTATTATTTATCATATTTGTTCTTTTTATTTTGATAACATTACTTCTTTATTTAAAATTTTTTTGCCAGCAAAATGTCAGAAGATTTGTCCTTGTACAACCAGCTTCCCCAATATTACCATCTGGAGGAGTCTGATCACATGAATAAACCAATAGAGACTGACGTCACAGGTCAGTTTTAAAATTTCACTTGAATGACATGTAGGATATATTTGCAGCAACAGCTTCTGTTAGTTGTGACACTCAGTAAAAGAAACAATAGGTAGAGTGCAGCTCCACAATGTACAAAACAAAAAAAAAACACACAAGCTTCCCGCTTCAAGCTTTCGTCAGGCACAAAAACAAGAACAACAAAACTCATAAGGATATTCACATATATATAAATTTGAAAAACAAACTATAAAAAATTTCTTTTTTAATTTGAAAGAGGTAGAAAGATCTACCCAAAAAAAGAATAATGTTAAAGTATACACAGAAAAAAATATAACAAATATGTAAATAAAAAAAGTCACTAAAAAAAACAGAGAGAAAAAAACAACAATTAGATAAGGTTTAAAAAATATTTTTAAAAATTTAAAAATATTGTATTGAAAATTGACTAAATAATTATTTACAAATAATAAAAAAATAAATAAATAAATGAAACTCCAAAGAGATACATGCTAAATAGATAAAAAGTAGGTTTATGCATTTAAAAATAAAAATATAAAGTGAAAGAGGGTTCAAAATAGACTATCCATTTATCAATGTTCAATAAATGGACTTTTGTACCATTTGAAACATCTCCAACGGGTTTTTCATTTTGATTTTATCAACAGTTTTGTTAAGATTATGGAATTTGCCAAAAGTTTCCATATTTTGTCAGTTACCATCATGAGCAAAAGACTCAATGAATCAAGTTTATGGCCTCTTAAAATTCCATTTTGATTTCTTGAAGGTGAAGTACCAAATTGGATCAATGGCTCTCTATACCGTAATGGTGCTGGTCTGTACAAAGTTGGTCCCACGGCATGGAACCATTTCTTCGACGGGTTTGCCGTCTTGCAGCGGTGGACGATCAGTGACAGTGAAGTGACCTTCCAGACGTCAGTTCTAGACTCCGAAGACTACAAAAAGTGTGCGAAACACAGAAGACTTGTTGGACAAGGAGTTGGTAGCAGTTTTCCAGATCCATGTGAAACTATTTTTGGTCGGTAAGTCTGCACAGTACTTGCAATACAGTTGTTATAACATTGATGACAGTGACGATAATGGGGATTTAAGGTACCTTGACTTTTTGCATTCCACTAGTGTAGTGTCCTAAGGTTGCATCTTTGGTTGTTCTTCTCACCTCCATGATGAAAATACTATATGATGATGTAAATTATAATAGTTCTCTTTGTTTGTTATTGCTGGCCCTAATTTCTTGGGTTTTTCACTCACATTGCTGAATAAACACCTGATCAATTCACAATAGAATTTTACTTTCATCCATGGTATGAAATTGGATGCCTGTACTCTTTGTCCCTAAATTCACATCAAGCTTGTGTATATATGTAAGAAAAATGCCAAGTCATCATTCACAATAAAAAGTTTTAATCTCCCAATTTTTTGTAAGCAAACTAAAAAAATCATCTCAAAAAGACAAAGAGTGAGAAATTAAATGTACAATTCCATGAAAAAAGATTCATATGTCTTATCATTTTACATAATTTTTTTAGAAAAAAGATATGCCATAATGAAAAAGGTCCCCCTTCCTTGTTTTGATGGTTTCATAAAAATCAAAAGCCTGCTAGATTTATTTATAAAGGCCATTTTTTGTATTGGGACTGTAGAGAAAATTCCAGGATATACAGAAAAAGATGTTTTTGAAAGCTATTTTTTTACTTCATATGTAAGCACATGCACTCATTTTTTTTGTCCTCTTCAAGTTTAGCCTTGTGCTGAAAGTTTTCCTAGTCAAACCTTTCTTTCACAGATTATTTAACAGCTTCTTGCCAAGCTCAGCACCAGCATCAGACAATACGAATGTAAATCTTATGGAGTTTGGGGATCGTCTTTTCGCCTTGACTGAGTCACCAGCGATAAATGAGATAAACCCAGACTCTTTGACAGTCAAAGAAAAGGTGGATGAAGTGTGGCCTTATTCACTGTTGAATGCATGTTTCACTAGTCTTCACTGGGTACATAGAAAAAGAAGTAAACCAAAACATTTATCAGTTCATGCTGTCTATTTATAAGTAGTAAGAAAAATTATTAGATATTATTTGTCCTTAGATCTCTAGCACCAATGATTTTTGCTAACAATTCAAATCTGGTACAGTGAGGAAAGGAAAAGGACGCCACTTGGCATTCCACTTTGCCAAGGCAGGCAGAGACCACAGAGCATGTCTTGAGCTCTTGCAAAATCGCCCTCTCACAAGGGCGATACACATAGAGGCATAATAGAGTCCTTCAGGAACTTGCCGCAATCATATGCACAGCTAAAGGAGAGACTAACCTCCCTAAAACCAACGCATTGATATTCACAACAGAGGGAGGTGCTAAGTCATGGCATGGAAGGCCGGTGAGAACAAACCAGATAAAATGCCTACTAGACTGCTGTGATGACTGGGATGTTTCAGCAGACATTCCAGAATGGAGCAGTCACCCCAGTTAATCAAAGAAACAAAATTGAGGCCTGATATCGTGATCCATTCAGCTTCCACACATCAACTGATCATGGTGGAGCTAACAGTTCCATACAAAAACAGAATGGAAGAGGCCCACATTTACAAAAGAGAGGAATACATGAATCTGAACAAAGAGCTAGAAAATACCGTCTTTAAAAGCTGTGGTGATGCACGTTGAGGTTGGTGCCAGAGGATTCTTAGGGTCATCAGTCTACTACAACCTTCCGACTAAACTTTCAATATGTAACAACAAAAAAACAAAAGCTCTTAAGTTACTGGTGGAATAAGCCGAAAACAGTTTCCGCTGGATCTGGAGCAGGAGAAATAAAAATGCTCTAACCATTGCAGGACCAGTTGGCGAAGTGGTATAGCACCTGGATCAGCAATTCATCAAGAGATGAGGGTGTGGGTTCGAATTCTGGCGTTTTGCGAAAAAAAAAAAAGATAACAGGGAGACACCTGGGAGTCATGACCTGGGTGTGACGCGTCCCCCTTAGAGTGTCAGAAGTTCAGGGCCGAAACACTTGCTACAAGGGGGGTTTCTACTCTGAAGATTCCCAGTTATCTAGCTCCTCAATGAGTTTCTACCTACTGTCATTTTTATTTTAAATCTGTTTTTATTTTATTTTTTAAGCACTTAATACAAAAGTACATTTCCTCCATGATATAGCAACTTATATATAATTACACATTAGAGCTCTTAGCTTTCTCTTCCATATTCCCTCTTCTAGAGTACCCATATTATTAGTAAAATGAGGCATATGATGTCCTCTCTTCCTCTGGAACAAGTGAAGGTAGAGAGGCAACTAATCTTTGCTTAAATAATTATGATTTAAATGGAAAAAGGCAACATATTATACTTTTAATTGAAGAGGGGTTTTGAAAAAAAAGTAAAAGGAAATCTATGACAAATTTTGAGCCAAGCCTTCCTTTGGATTTGTTTAACTGTTCTGGTACTTAGTTTCAATAATGCTTAAGCCTATAACCTTTGAACCTCCAAGCAGTGGTTAATAAAATAGTTATTGTCTTGGAAGTTGTATCAGTTTTCAAAAGATATTCTTATTTACACGAGTTAAAAAATTAAGCCTGCTTTTTAATTTGTTTCAGAGCATGATAAAAGATTATGTTGCGGTTCATTTAGGCACAGCTCATCCTCATAAACTGAAAGATGGTTCTATCATATTCTACGGGACAAACATGAACTACAAACAGGCCTATAACTTTATAGCTATTCCACCACAATCAGATCCCTCCAAATGTGAGAATAAAATATTAGAGGCTTGGTTGATATTGTTTTATATACATTTTGTTTTTTATGTCAATTGTTGTTAACAATTTACTTTTATGTGGTTCCAGTTTATGTTTAAGCTCATAGCTTTTTATTCACCATTTAAATTGCACATAAGAAGTGAACTAATTGGATTAAGTGATCCCCAGCAAAATTTCCATTCAATATCACTCTATTTTGCTACATTACAAAACAAAACAAAAAAATACTTGAAAGTGTTTTTATAGAAATTAAGCTAGATATGAGTCTGTTGCATTTAATGTATCAACATCCTTAAACTGTACCATCCCCTTTCTAATTTCAAATTTTTACTTACCTGTGCTAAAAGTAGCCATACTCTGATTTCAGTGTGGACTATGTTGCAGCTGAATGCACTACTATTTTCACCAAACAATGTGAATAAATCATTGTTTCATTTCATAAATTGCTCTGTATCACTAGAATCAAATTAAAAAAAGTGGTTAGGTACTACAAAGCTACAAACTGTTGAACCAGACAAGTGAAAGTTTCAAAGGTCTACCTTGTATAAATACTTTTATCTTTGTCTTTCCTTTCCAGCACCATTTGCTGATGCGAAAATCATAGCGGCAGCACCAAGTCGATGGAAAATGAGTATTAGCTATACACATTCTTTTGGCATGACACAGAATTACTTTGTCCACTTTGAACAACCACTAGCTGTAAATTTACCAAGAGCTGTACTCCTGAAACCATTGCGTTTGAAAAGAGGAGATGTTCTTGTGCCCTTTGAAGGAGAGTCAGTGAGTAATATTCATCTTCTAAATGACATAGCTCATGCCTTTATATTTTCTGTTTGGATATTTCTGTCTTTAAGAAAGATCTTAATATGAGCTATTAGGTGTCGGATATTTCCATAAATCTTTTCCGTTGCATTAGAAACTTAAGTTATTTTTTTTAACTTAACATGTAATAACATTTCCATTCGTTTCAAATTTTATTTGTTTTATATATATCTTAATATTTGAAAAGCCTACTTTCATTAACGCTACACCTTGTTGAAACTGTCCCGGCGACATGTGGTATTTCTTTTATTGCCAATGCTTTTTTACATTTCAGTTGGACATAATGCTTGTAAGCAGATCAACTGGTGAACGTCTTCCAATCACATACAAAGCCCCAGAGGGAGTGGTTTTTCACTTCATTAACTGCTACGAAGAATCAAACTTTGTGATATGTGATGCCTGCTTTTATCCTAAAGGAGCCAAAGCAGTCCAGCGCCTTTATTTTGACCTCATTTTAGAGGACGCCAAAGCTAGGATTGACTTCAACTTTAAGTACGCTCGATTCGTCTTACCTCAGTCACTGGATGGGGTAAGTTCTAGCATTTATGGAAGCTATGTGGTTCTGGGCAAGGTTTCTTAGGGGAGAAAAAGGATATTAATTATAATAATGTGATTAGTCATTTTGTCTACATGAGGCTTGATTTGGGTCTTCTTTTTTTTTTATTGCTCTTATTGTCTTATTTATACACTTGTTACACACTCCTCATAATTTAGGGCAAAAGTTTAACAACATAATTCAATCAAGTTGCTCATGATATTTAATTTTCACGGCACCTTAAAAGGATTTGTGTTTTACAAATTTGATGGCAGCTAGCTTTATTTACTTTTTAAAACAAGCAAAAAAGTATACCACATTAGCAACACTAGTTTGAGTGTTTAAACATACTATCATAAAGAAATTATATAAGGCAGCACAAGAAGACTGCGGTAATTGATTTGTATTTAACTTCAGAACACACACACACTCTCTTCTCTCTCTCTCTCTCTCTCTCTCTCTCTCTCTCTCTCTCTCTCTCTCTCTCTCTCTCTCTCTCTCTCTCTCTCTCTCTCTCTCTCTCTCTCTCTCTCTCTCTCTCCCTCTTTCTCTCTCTCTCTCTCTCTCTCTCTCTCTCTCTCTCTCTCTCTCTCTCTCTCTCTCTCTCTCTCTCTCTCTCTCTCTCTCTCTCTCTCTCTCTCTCCTCTCTCTCAAATTTCAATAACCTCAAAAATTTCACCTGCCATTAAAACAGCTTAGTGAGAAAGGACGCCAATTGATTAATCTTTATCTCCATCAGAATCCTGAAAATTTAGCTCGATGGAATATAATCCACTTTATGGTGATAAAACAACATTATCAAAAATTTCTATACAAAAAGTTCAAATGCAAAGATTGTCACTCTATCTTTTTGCCCTTGGAATTCATGTTGTATACCAGAAACCATGAGAAGTCACTGCTCAAATTGCCCTTTATGTTTGATTCTGAAAATGCAATCAGGTGTAAACCAGGATCTGGCCATCACCCAATTTCCTTTAAAAAAAATTACAAGAGAATGCAGGAATGATGATAGCTTTCTATAACTGTGCTACATGTCTTCACATATCTATCTACCAGTGTTTATAGAACTGGTATTTACCCATGAATCAGTTAACCAGTGCATAGAGATAGATAGATAGATAGATAGATAGATAGAATAAGAAGGCGAACAAGTAAAAAAGAATGAAAATAATTTTGATTATAAACTGTAAATTCTTAAACTTATACAAAATTTGCAAAATGCTTTTGGATGTAACTGAAGACAAGTAGAAAGGACAAAAGAAGGGAAATCTAAGAATAGCTGCTATATAGACTTTAATCAAACCTAGACTCCCATATCACACCCATCACTTTATCCACCTGAGATCAAGTATAGCAACCACTTGGTCTTTCTTTTACATGAAAAAGGGCAGATCAAGTTGTGGCACTATAGAACTGTCATGACTAACTTCATATTGGTTTGCTAGGGAAGTCTTGAGTCTCCATATTTATGCTGCCCACTGTCATAAGATCAAAATAATTTTTAAAGCTATGATGGGAAAAGTGGAATTTACTATGCTTGATGAAATTAGCACTATGGGATAGTGGAATAGTGGAATTAATCAACTTTCAAATTTAAATGCTGCTTTTATGCATGATTTTGCAAAATGAAATTTCAAATATAGGACTCTAGTATGTAGTAAATCAGCTAAATAATGGCACTCTGAAAGAGGAGGCTCTAAGACAGGGGTCAGCAACCTTTACCACCCAAAGAGCCATTTGAAAGTTTCCCACAGTAAAGAAAACCTTCGGAGCCACCAAACCCTTTGGACATATAAAATGAAATAACACTGCACATGATAAGAGCAACATTTTTTAACACATTTTATTAAGAATTAGATGTTTCAAGATCACCCTAACCATCAAATTTAGAATTACATTTTGTAAAGGAACAAACTAACATAAAACTCATTAATTATTTTCAAAAGCCACAGAGAGCCGCATCAGAGAATCGAAAGAGCCGCATGCGGCTCCTAAGCTGCGGGTTGCCTACCCCTGCACTAAGATAAATAATTGAGCTCACACTGTAATATACAGACCATGTTAAAGTGGTAACATTAAACCAATCAATCTTCAATCAATCTTTCAAACAATCAATTAATGAATTGCATATAATTTACTTTAACCTCTGAACTTTTTTTCTATTAAAAGGCAGAGGAAGGCAAAAACTTGGTTACCTTGCCAGATACCACAGCCAAAGCTTTTCTAGAGAAGGACAGTGAAAATGTTGTTTGTGTCTCTCCAGAATATTTCGGAGGTAAGTTCAGACTCAGTGGTTTTTTTTTTTTAATTTTTCACTCACTGATAAGAATTTCTCTAAATTCTTGCATTTGGTTCCCAATGACGAGGTCGAAGCTGAGTAACTTCAGACATGTAACGTTAGCCACTGCTGATTCTACATTAGGGCCATACACTATTGCCTTGATTGGCCTATGCTAGGTGAGAAGTTGAGAACAAAACCAAAATTCAATCTTCTTTATACCACTCTGTTTTCCCACCTTTCAAAGTACTATTAAATTCTTATACTCATTTATATCAAGTGTAAGTCTAAAGGTTGAAGAAAATTTTGTGTATCTTTCAATTTAATTTTGCTTCCACTCAAAGTTTTAGAATTACTCAACATAAATTGTTTGCCTGAAATTCATACATTGTGTGAATTAACTGAGCTGTGTTTGCCAGAAAATTTGTGGAATAAAAAAATAGCAATTAATTTTTTTTTTAGTGAATAGGGCTCATATAATTTTCTCAAAGTGACATAGATGAACACTAACAAAATATACACATAAACGAGCACTTTGTTAATTTTAGTAAACCCAGAATGCTGAGAACAGGCCAAATTTCTCTGCATTGCACGCAGTTCTTAACAAGCATAGAATTGCATCACAAGAATATTATATCAGGTTATTTAGAGAAAACCACCGCCAGAAATCCGTTATGACAGAAACGACTGTGACACAAACACAAACAAACAATATTTTTTTTATTGTTAAAGCAGCCACTGTACAAACGACATTTAACAACCAATACAAAGCATTCAGTACAATTCACAGCAATATATCTCACACAAAACCAATACAAATAAGCCTGATTACAGAAATACAAGCAGCAATAGACAACTTCTTGTTATCAAACAGAAAATCTTTCCAGATCATTCTACCATGGCAAGTACTAGACGGACATTGCATCTCATACATACACAAATACCAAGTATTTCAGAAAAGTTTTCAAAAAAAATTATTAGTCACAAGTCACAAGATTAACAAACACCTTGATTTGCAATTCAATAGGGAAAAAAATACTTGAACTAGCGTTTTCATTTTTTTTTTTTGGTTAAAGAACCAATTGAATTTATTACTTAATTTTACTCATAACAAGTAAAGGCTTTTTTTATTTATGTACTTCTGAGGTAAAATGAAAATTACATTTAGAAGAAATATTACACCATGGCTGAAAGAGATTTTGGCTACTTGCGCTGACCTTAGATTGACCTCTCTATGATAGTTTGGGCAAGCTAATGTAATGTGATATGGAGATATACATCTTTTTCTTAGTTTTTCATTTTTTTCTGCTCAAAGATGTTTTGTTATAGTAATTGTCTAACTTGTTGTTCAGCATTATGTGATCTTTTTGATAAGAAAATATTGCAATTACTGCTTACATTCTACTTTTTTTAAAGGGATAGCTTTATTTTTTTCTTTGTAGATAACTTAATTGCTGACCTCCCAAGCATCAACTATGACTACAATGGTGTTAAGCACAGATACGCTTATACAACAACAAACATATGCAGCACTCAACGTGTGGTCAGTATAATTATTTTAAGTATTCTATCTTTCTCTGTTCCTCTCTCTCTCTCTCTCTCTCTCTCTCTCTCTCTCTCTCTCTCTCTCTCTCTCTCTCTCTCTCTCTCTCTCTCTCTCTCTCTCTCTCTCTCTCTCTCTCTCTCTCTCTCTCTCTCTCTCTCTCTCTCTCTCTCTCTCTCTCTCTCTCTCTCTTTCTCATGCTTACTCTGCCATTCCTTGTCTTTTTCTTTTTGTGTTAATTCTTATGTCTGACTCTATCTTTATCTTCCTACGTGTCCTTTTTCTATTCATTCTCATACTTCCATTTGTATGATATGCAGATCGTCATAAAACTTATCTCAGATAGTGTTCCTTGGACAAAGAATATGAGAGCTATTACAGATGTATATGTCTTATTTGTTTTTCTTTTAATCTGTGTATTTCTAAGTAAACCAAAAACATCAAACTTTACTTGGCTCTATTATTACCCAGTTAGACCCTTCAAGAAAAGTATCATGTCATTGTTCAAAATAAACCTGAAATCTCAGGAAAAGCCGTGCAGAGTACGTATGTAACTTTTTGACCACATCAAGGATTACAATGTAATAAAAGGCAATTTTGCTGGGCCACCCATCATGAAAGATGAGATCCAGGCCAGCAATAAAAAAGATGAAATTAAGCAAAGCAACGTGCCCGACAGTATATCAGTGGAATTTTTAGAAACACTTGAAGACTGTGTGATAGATAAGAGAAAACAAAAACTATTGCACCGAGAAAAAGGCAAGAGAGAGAGAGAGAGAGAGAGAGAGAGAGAGAGAGAGAGAGAGAGAGAGAGAGAGAGAGAGAGAGAGATTCCATCAGACATCTCCAAATCTGTATTTATAACACTGCCAAAGAAACAAGGAGCAACAGTGTGTAATAATTGGAATGATCAGAGGAAATCACTGCAGGGGAAAGCAGGGTTCGAGTTCTAAATTTTATAACATTCACTACATCTCTCTTGGAGCCCTTGAAGAAAAAAACAAATCAACTAAAAATTACATCTTTATAGAACAATCTCTATTGCTTACTATTAACTTTGGAGTTTTCTCCCTTAGCTGGCCAAGTTTGATGTTGTTGAGAAAAGTACGAAGACCTACGAAGTGAATGAAAACTACCTTCCTGGTGAGCCAGTCTTTGTGGCCAGACCTGGTGCAACCGAGGAGGATGATGGTTGGTCGTAAAATAAGTTTTGCAAGGCTCAGCTCAGAATTATATTTGTAGAATCTTAAGTTTCTCATGATGATTGATGGGGTGGAAGTCGTAGCCTATTTCTAATATGTAAATAGGTTTTAAAATGCCTTAACTTTTCTGTTGCAACAGGCATATTAAACTGTAGCAATTACTCCTGTTGTAAGCAATGTAGTGACCAGATGAGGGTCAACATTTTACAGCTCGGGGCTTCCTGAGAAGGGCTAAGGAAAAAAAAGGTCATAACTCTAAACGAGATAAATATTTGATTGAACACACAACGGGATTAAATCAAGACCCTATGATCACACAAGAAATATTTGCAGTTAAAGTGGCTTTTTTGCCCGAAAAGTATAAAATTTGTTGACAAGCTTTCTCGTTGGGATCAGAAGAATGCTCAAAGATGAAAATTCTTGTATGTGTTAAAACTTATAGCCTTGGACGGGTTTTAAGCAATTTTCACCATTGTTTGGTTGAGCATTTACTCTATACGCAGATGGTTAACACTTTTAATACTTCATGATACCTTGTATGAGAATCAATTGAAGTTAACCCTTTCCAAAAAATTCATAGGCTTCAGGCAACCTCTTCTTTTCAGGGGGCATACTAATCATCCTGTTATTTAATATTTGTTTTATATTAGATCATAAATTTATAATTCCCAGATACCATGAAAATGGCCTCTATTAGCTGGAAGTGGAACATCTTTTAACTGTTAGGAAATCTTTGAATTTTGTCTCCAGTTGTCTAGATTTTTACGTCTGATTTCCGATAGAGTTATCGTAACACTACATGTATTTCCTTTTCTTAAAAATACCCTTTGACTTTTCAAGGTCCTTAATAAGTTGGTAGTTTTCTGGTCATTGTTTTTTAGCACTCCAGAAATTTTGACAAATATATTAATTCGTTAGGTTTCTGCTGGTAGATTAATCCTGATGTCCATTTAATATTACCAAAACTAGCGGAAATTCTGGAAACAGGGTGAAAACAGTCCTTGGTAATGAAAAAATAATATTAAGATATGATTGCTCTTTATCTTATTTTGAAAAGCAATTCCCGCTGCTTGGTGCCAACAATATTTGATATATAAAGGTAGTCTTGACTTCTGTGCTTCATGACTCTTGTGAAGGAATCTATGAATTGCCAACTACGGTAGTTTGAATTTTTATCAGCCACTGATATATCAGTTATATAGAAGATATTTTTTTCAAAGGAGGTAGTTAACCCTTTCATTTAATGTGTAATGTACAATATACTTGGTCACTCCAAGAATAGAAGCGTAGTGTCAATCCAAACCTCGTTAAAACCATATTGCTGTTTTACAGTCTCAGATTCAGCAAACCAAACCAAATATTTGCATGGGAATTTGCACACAAAACTGTAATGCACAATCATAATGTCATCATGATTTATTAAAACAAAAACCTTACCTAAGCTAGAAACCTCATTTATTATTTTACCTGTACAAACTTTGTTAAAGAATAACATTTCATTGTGCACCTCATCAAGTCTCGTCCCCACCTCCTCCTCCCTCCTGTTCTCCATTCTTTCAGGTGTTGTTTTAAGTACCATCGTAGCAGCCAACTCCACTGTCCAGTCTTACTTGGTGGTGCTGGATGCTAAGACGTTTCAAGAGGTTGCGAGAGCGAACCTGCCTTTGGAACAGAAAATGAGTTTTACATTCCATGGCATTTTTACAGACAAGGAATTGTAGGTCTAGGGTCTATTAATTTTTTTTTTTTTTACAATAGACGCTAAAACTAAACTTCATGATATTCTTTTCAGTTTTCTGATCAACCTAGGTTTTGACAGCTTTTAATCACTGTTCCTAGATCATCAAAATTTTTTAGTATTCTTTTCTTTTATTATTTGGCTGCAGATTTATTGTTTTGTTTATTAAGTAAAGAAAAAAAAACTATCTGCGCACAAGATACAATGATCAGTATAGACTTGGTGCAAACCCAAGTGATGAAGAGCATTTAAAAGAGCCCAAAAATATATTAGAGTGGTATAAAATTAGCTACATCTAACTATTATTATTAAATTAAGAGACTGATGTGTTTTTTGGGGGGTTTTTTTGGCAGTACAGGTGTCATCGAGACATTGAATTATACGAAATAATTAATTAGAAATACTGCATAACTGCAGTGGCACTTTGTACCATCTTATTTGCAATGGTTATCCTAGCCAGTTCAAGCGACGCCTTCTTTTGTTCTATCACATACTCTTGCTTCTCTATTGTTTCCTCTCTGTCAGTGTTGTAATAGATTCATGGTTTCTTTGCTTGTAAAAAAAAATTGAAAGAATTTTAATTTGATAAGTTTGCCATCATGGCTAAATCAAGTTCAGCACTCCTATAAAATCGATCTAAATGAGCGACAACATCTTCTGATGTCTCAACTGAAAAGGTTCTGTATGGGTTTGCCAACAAATTTATATCTTCAACATCAATGATCAACATCATCATTCATAGTTTCTTTTTCGGGGAGCCTCTCTTTTTTTCCTTCACTGATCTCCAACTTCGACAAATGAGTCTTAGACCTTTAAGTATTGCAAGAAAACATGTCCTGTATACATTATTTGTTTCAAATATTAAATAAGGGTCGAGGAAAAATTGTCAGTCTTTTCTATTGCTTTTATGTGAGCTGCTGCCAATAAAAATAAAACTTTCTCATATTTACGCTATTGAGAACTTATTAAAATTAGGATATTGAGCGATTAACAGCCATATATTGTTGTTTAGCCACAGTATAACTTCATTTGTAGAAGATGTTGCAGACATGGACAAAGGGATGGCATTTAAACTTCAAAATTTCTTAATCTAGAGATTGAAATTGAAATCATCTTTATACATGTACCTTTATAAAAAGTAAGTTCAAATTTATTTCCCAATCTTATCTATGTGAGATTGGCCAAACTGATCTCTAAATTCACCCAATGATATTTTCCTGTCTCCTTTTTGTTTGCACACCTGTTGGAAACTAGGTGCTTGCTTTGCCACAATGACGGGGAAGAGCTGTACCTAATACTCAAAGTTATAGTTGAATCTTGTAACAAAAGAGAAACAATCTATCAAAGTCAAACTTATCAATATTGATCCTTTAAAATTTTTTATACAAGATATACATATATAGGCATAATGGATTGGTTTTTTTTTTTTTTTATAGAAAAAGAATCACATGTTGCGGTCTATTGTTGAAGCTAATTGTGAATTGCAAATGTAGAAGAGTTGGGCATTACTGTTTGATTGCTGTCATCTTGCATGCAAAATTTTGGCATCTTAAGTCAGTTTGATTCAGTGGATAGTTTTGGGTAAGAAATTTTTATACTCGAAAAACTATTAGTATCATTAAGCAGGAACAATTTATTTATGTGTTAAAATTGATAACTTAGCTCAGCCACTATATTACGTAAACCCATCTTGAATAGTTTTGTGTTCAAGAAAATTTGGGCTGAGTTACTGATTTCAATGCAATCCAACAGGAATTTTGGCTAACAGGGTTTGATATCACAGAGCTATCTTTGTTATGTTTATAATGTTGCTATTTATTGTTATTTGAATTATGCTGTATAATTTTTTAAACTTTTATGGCTGTTGAAAAACTTCATATTGTTTGGCCTTTTTTATGTGATCTTCATGTTGTTGTGGAAGACTTACCCTGGCATGTCAATTTTTTTGTAAAGGTTTATAATATATGTATTGCAGAGCATATGTATGTCTTGTTTGTTTGTTTTTTTGTTGTTTTTTTTTCTCAATGTTTTGTAAGTCTGATGGTTAGTAATAGAATGCTTGCTTCACATTCAAAAATACATAACGTCTTTTAGTCATCTTCTATCGTTTTGTTTCTTTTTTTATAGGAGAGAATGAAAGAAAAGAAGAGGATGAGAATAGCAATGGCAAAGAAGACAAAAAAAAGAAGGGAAAGAGGAGAAGAAGAAGAAAGATAGAGAAGGAGGAGGGGAAGGACAGCGTTTATGATAGAGAGAAAGAAGAACAAGGGGAGGAGAAAATAGGTACGAAGCTTTTATTTCGAGTTCTATTGATCTTGGACCTAAAAAGGAAACCGGTTAAAGGTTAAAGTAGTCGATTGTGCGAGCCGAGTGGGGGAAATAATAACAAGTCTACAAATAATGGTGGTGATGATGAATATTATAATACATATAATAAAAACAATAACAATAATAATAATAATAACATAATAATAATGGAGCTAGATGTCAGTAGGGACTTTTTCTTTCATTTGGCTAAAACTCCGATCTTAACTGTAAAAAAATGTTTCATTAAGTCTTTGTGGAATATTGTGGGAGTCTATTGTGTCTGGTCAAAAAAAGAAGGGAAGGATAATAGAGTAAAAACCAAAGAAATAAAAAGAAGAAAACTCGTGGGAAATAAAATTACCGAGCAGGGCAAATATTTTATGCGTATTTTTCCTGATTGGGGATGGAAATCTTAGTGCTAACTTCACCGCTTAGACACAGTCGTGTGATGGGGATGGAATAAAAGGAAATTTTAGTGCTAATTTCACCGCCTAGACACAGTCGTGCGATGGGGATGGAATAAGAGGAAATCTTAGTGCTAACTTCACCGCTTAGACACAGTCGTGCGATGGGGATGGAATAAAAGGAAACCTAGTGCTAACTTCACCGCTTAGACACAGTCGTGCGATGGGGATGGAATAAAAGGAAATCTTAGTGCTAACTTCACCGCCTAGACACAGTCGTGCGATGGGGATGGAATAAAAGGAAATCTTAGTGCTAACTTCACCGCTTAGACACAGTCGTGCGATGGGGATGGAATAAAAGGAAATCTTAGTGCTAACTTCACCGCCTAGACACAGTCGTGCGATGGGGATGGAATAAAAGGAAATCTTAGTGCTAACTTCACCGCCTAGACACAGTCGTGCGATGGGGATGGAATAAAAGGAAATCTTAGTGCTAACTTCACCGCCTAGACACAGTCGTGCGATGGGGATGGAATAAAAGGAAATCTTAGTGCTAACTTCACCGCCTAGACACAGTCGTGCGATGGGGATGGAATAAAAGGAAATCTTAGTGCTAACTTCACCGCCTAGACACAGTCGTGCGATGGCTGGTTGGATTTTTAATGAGGCGCCACTCGCATTTCGATGTCACCTTACTTTGATTGATGGGTTACTGCACACACAGACCTCAGGCTAGCTGATAGGCTCTAGACTAGCTGATAGGCTCTAGACTAGCTGATAGGCTCTAGACTGGCTGATAGGCTCTAGACTAGCTGATAGGCTCTAGACTAGCTGATAGGCTCTAGACTGAAGAGAGGAAAAGGGAAGATATGGCAGTGGTTTTAAGGTCAAAACACTATCTGCTTCTTCTTTCAGTTTTCAAAAAAAAAACAAAAAGAAAACACCACAAATTAGTTCAAAGCCGTTCAGCAGTTTGAGGTTATGAGTTTTATGCGATGATTTCTCCCTAAAATTCCAAAATAATAAAGAAAAAAAAAGTTTTTGTTGAAAGTCTCCGGTGCTTCCCTCTTCTTTCTGATCTCCCTTGACCTTCTGCCTGCCTCTAGCTAGCCACGCCTCTCAATACGCCTCGCCTGACTTTCGCTGCTGAAACAAATTGAGCTTCACTATGAGTCATATTAAAACTAAACTTGTTTTATCGAAATTCTGATATGCCGAAACGAGGACTCAGCACCACAGCTCCTCAACTTACACATTCACTCGGTCCGGTATCTATGAGGGGTTCCCATATTAGGTTCAAACCCCAGTTCTCTTTAGGTTAAAGACTCCACATAATCCCAGGTACCATTTGAGCACCGCTGCCTTTGCCTGACGGGGACTGATGAAAACCACTGAGTCATTCTTCCTTAAATCAGCTTCAAGTATTCTAGGAAAACACAAAAATCCTATACGTAGACGGGTTTTTGTCGAGCTAACATATTGGCAGGTTATTTGATATCAAACTTTAACACCAGTAATCGAACACTAGACCTCCTTATTGTCAATCCCAGGCTCTACCGACTGAGCCAACATATTGGCAGGTTATTTGATATCAAACCTCAACACTAGTAATCGAACACTAGACTTCCTTATTGTCAATCCCAGGCTCTACCGACTGAGGCAACATATTGGCAGGTTATTTGATATCAAACCTCAACACTAGTAATCGAACACTAGACCTCCTTATTGTCAATCCCAGGCTCTACTGGCTGAGGCAACATATTGGCAGGTTATTTGATATCAAACCTCAACACTAGTAATCGAACACTAGACTTCCTTATTGTTAATCCCAGGCTCTACCGACTGAGCGAACATATTGGCAGGTTATTTGATATCAAACCTTAACACCAGTAATCGAACACTAGACTTCCTTATTGTCAATCCCAGGCTCTACTGGCTGAGGCAACATATTGGCAGGTTATTTGATATCAAACCTCAACACTGGTATTCGAACACTAGACCTCCTTATTGTCAATCCCAGGCTCTACCGACTGAGGCAACATATTGGCAGGTTATTTGATATCAAACCTTAACACCAGTAATCGAACACTAGACTTCCTTATTGTCAATCCCAGGCTCTACTGGCTGAGGCAACGTATTGGCAGGTTATTTGATATCAAACCTCAACACTAGTAATCGAACACTAGACTTCCTTATTGTCAATCCCAGGCTCTACCGACTGAGCGAACATATTGGCAGGTTATTTGATATCAAACCTTAACACCAGTAATCGAACACTAGACTTCCTTATTGTCAATCCCAGGCTCTACTGGCTGAGGCAACATATTGGCAGGTTATTTGATATCAAACCTCAACACTGGTATTCGAACACTAGACCTCCTTATTGTCAATCCCAGGCTTTACCGACTGAGGCAACATATTGGCAGGTTATTTGATATCAAACCTCAACAACAGTAATCGAACACTAGACCTCCTTATTGTCAATCCCAGGCTCTACTGGCTGAGCCAACGGCCATGACAACCTGATCGATCAAATCCGCGAATATTCTGCCCACAAAGGAAAATACATGTAGATGTAAGCAGAAAGACTGGCTGTACCAACCGCCATAGTGCTTATCTCTCCTCTTTCCTTCTACTTAGCGCTATGTATATTTTTTATTTATTTTTCGCTCGATGTGCAACTGAAGGATTTTTCCCTGTTAAGCTACCTGTA
>JAWDGP010004525.1:182500-237500 GCA_033675545.1 Elysia crispata
TAAGAATACCTGTAATAATCTGTATCTATAATATATATGCAGGCTATGTGCGCTAACTCTTCCGTAATTACCTAACCCATACTTTTGAAACTTTGCTGACGTCTACAGCATTCATGTGGCTAGGTCTTAATTCATAAAAAAATTAATGCAAACTGTTTTCCTCGATTTCCACAAAGAGCTTTGTTTCGTCAATAAAGGCTGACTTACGATTACCAATTTCGCGGGCCATTTTGTCATTCTTTAAATACGGAAGTCTTTCTCAATCGACTTGAGGTGTAGATCCAGGTTTAGTTAACTGCGTGGCTAACAATTCCATCTAGGCAGTGCACTTTTATACACTTAATGCGAAAAATCAGAGCTTTCTAATATACTTTTAAAAGGATCTAAAACAGATTGAGAAAGAAGAGAATATTAAGGCGAGTCGTTTATTGCAAAAGGACTTAAGTTCGATATCTACGTTTTATGTTTCGAATTAGAAGATATGTAGGTAAAGATGGATAGGTGGAGGCATATATCTGGATCATGTAAGTGAAAGAGAGATACCAAGACTATTATTTTATAAACCTTTTTAAATACACACACACACCTCAGCCTCGGCAAATTGACACCATGGTCCCTTTTGTAGAACGAGCTTTTCAGCTTTTACATTATATTGAGTGAAACAATGACAAAATTGAAAAAAAAAAAATGTAAATTAGTGAAAATAAAATCAAGGGCTGTGACTCTTTAAATTAAGTTCAAAACTTCTCATGTTCAAAATTATTTCCCTTGATTTAATAAAAAAGACCATAATATTATTAGTAAACGTCAGTTTAACAAAATTTCTGAAATTCCAAATCTACTACTACTACTACTACTACTACTACTACTACTACTACTACTACTACTACTACTACTACTACTACTACTACTACTACTACTACTACTACTACGACCACCACTACTGCTACTACTACTACTACTACTACTACTACTACTACTACTACTACTACTACTACTACTACTACTACTACTACTACTACTACTACTACTACTACTACTACTGCTACTCCTACTCCTACTACTACTACTACTACTACTACTACTACTACTACTACTACTACTACTACTACTACTACTACTACTACTACTGCTACTACTACCACTACTACTACTACTACTACTACTACTACTACTACTACTACTACTACTACTACTACTACTACTACTATTACTACTACTACTACTATAATTGCTACTTCCTCATCTACTAAGAATTGTAAGAGCTAAGTGGTGCTCTGCAGCGATAAGGATAAGGCTTTAAGTTAAAATGCCTGACATAGTGGAAATAGAATTATCGATTTAAATGCTCCGGCACCCGTAGCTCTCTCACTGAAAGTGGACATAGTTTTTTAACCAAGACGCTACTACGCTCATTGAAAAGAGAGATTCATGGCTAAGGTATTTACTAATCCTCACTGAGTGACTTGCAATCTTTTTGGGAATATCTAAAGACAACCATTTAATCTTGAGGCACTTGTTACTGGTCGCAAAAACATCTAGGACGAACCAGAACAATATGTTACATATGACTCAAATATTTCGTGATCGCAAATTTAGATCTAGAGGCGGCAGACCACTGGGTTAATTATAAGTAAGAATTATAACAGCTAGAGTTTAAGGTAGTGCTCAACAGTAGTAAGGATAGGGCTTTAAGTGAAATGATCGAAAGATGATTGCCTTGTAAGTTCAAAACCATCGATTTATAGATGCTTCGGCACCCATCGCCTTGCCACTCAAAGAGAACATAGCTTATACCATTACGCCACTACTCTCCCTAAAAAGAGAGTTTCATGGGCGAAGGTATTTACTAAGCCTCCATGAGTGACTTGCAATCTTGATTAGGAAAGCCCAAATCGCACCAATGACAACCATTGAAACCCGAAGCACCAAACTTGCCATTGAACGCACAAACATCTAGGACGAACGATAACATTATGGATGCCTCAAATATTTCGTTATTTCAAATTTACATCTAGAGGAGACAGACCACTGGGTTAATTATAAGTCAGAATTATAAGAGCTAAAGTTTAAGTTACGGTAGTGCTCTTCAGTGGTAAGGATTAAGCTTTAAGTGAAAATATGCTTGCCTTTGTGGAATTAGAACCATCGATTTATTTCTTTGTCATTAAATTTTGCTCATTTTAGAACTTATTTTTTTCCGTTACTGCTGTTCATTTAACTTTTGCTGTCACTGCTTCTTTTGTTGTTCCTTTTTTTTTTTTGTTCCTGTGATTTGTCTACATTCATTTCATATTGCGAGCGAAGGGGAACTCTTCAGTAATAAAAGCCAAAAAAAAAATTAAAATGGAGCTGGATAAGTAAATTTTAGACATGATTGCGTCAAATTCATTTAAAATAGAGAACAGTTTTGACAAAGATATGATTTTTGGATTTAACATTATTCAATTTCCCTGAACTGTATCAGACTCTTAAATAGGCGCCATTACTAAAGGCAATATCAACGCTGTTTGATTGTTGACTGTGAATGGTCGTCATAGTGCCTGTCTGATGCTGTCTTATCGGTGTTTCTGTAAATAAAAAGAAACTATCTTCCATAAGAGCAGCCATACCATTCCCGTCATTGGTACTTCCCTTTAGCAACCACACGCACCGCCATGTTGGACTGCTGAATGTTTCATGACTTCGGGGCCATATAAAATCTCCATTTATTACAGCTGCTCCATACAGACCATAACGCCAGTCTATAGTGACCATAAGCCCTGAAGGCCCATAACTGGGAGGATCACTCAAAAAAAAAAAAAAATTGCAAGGCCACGATAAACTGGTTAACTTGGGTGACTTTGTCTATACTCTCCACCCCAGTAGACCTAAAGACTTGTTTACTCCGAAGTGACTGTCTTGCATTACTAGTAACCTCCCCTTAATGTCATGTCATTATAACCGATGACAGGGTTTATGATAGGCATAATTGTATGTTTATTTCCCAATCGCAAAATGATTGTCGACCAAGTCATAATAAGCAGAAGTTTTGTAATTGCTATAGCTGGAAAAGAATCTTTTAGATGCGATTTAAACAAGCAACAGATTAATGTGCAAAAACGCCGTTGCTAATGTCAGACTCAGAGTGGTTCAATAATTTATAATTATTTCTTGACAAGCCAATTACTCGGGGGATTAAAACTGCTCAAACTGTTATTTACTGTCATCAATCCCTTCCATGATATTTGTGGAAATTGCTAGGAATCTCTGATGCTCGAACAAGTTGTCTTTTGTAAATTATATTTGTTTCTAATTTTTGTACACGTGAAATTTTTCTTTTCTTTTCTTTAAAAAAACAAAACAGACAAAAAAACAGCAACCTGACGAACATATGCAATAATTGTATCCATAGCTTCACATTTCCAGTGAAATATTTCTAGAGTGGTGAGTTATCAAGAGCAGGAGTGTCACATTTTCATACATTTCAATATTATGTTTAAGTCTTTTGTTTAAAAAAAAACACCTCCATATTAAACTTTCTGATTCAAATACCAATCTTCTAGCCACAGATATAAAGTCATGTCGAGACAACAATAACGACCAAAAAAAAAAAAAAAAAGAACAAAATCAAATTGAAACTTGATTGTACGTTGACTCATCCGCAAACTATTCATGTGTTTTCTAACTTCTAAATTTTCAGACATATTACGTCAGCAAGAGGTTCAAAAGTGAAGCGAAATATCATGCAATAATAATTATCATTTCATCAAACATGGCGCACAGATCTCAACCCGTATCTATTCCAACATTCCTTCTCGTAGAACAAGTGACATTATTGTCATAGGTTATCTATAAACCCTGAAAGTCATGAAAAAAAAAGAAAAGAAATAATAGTTCCTGTTGCTATCACCAGCTCTTTCTGTATCCTCTCTCACTCTCTCTCTCTCTCTCTCTCTCTCTCTCTCTCTCTCTCTCTCTCTCTCTCTCTCTCTCTCAATCTCTTCCTCTCTCCCTCTCTCTCTCTTTCTCTCTATCTCTCTCTCTCTCTCTATCTATCTATCTATCCATCTATCTATCTATCTATCTATCTATCTATCTCTCTCTCTCTCTCTCTCTCTCTCTCTCTCTCTCTCTCTCTCTCTCTCTTTCTCTCTCTGTCTCTCTCTACCTCGCCACCTCAAAAATAATTTTCCTGAATGCCTCCACCCCTACCGTCGTAGAAAATTTTATATAAAATAAGAGAGAAAAAGTGAAACAATACATCATATAGTTCGTTATTTATTCATTCTTGTAATACTCATTATCAACATTTTTTGTTATTTTTGGTAGGGTGCATTATGTGGTGAAATATATTTATTTTCATTGTTAAAAATGATAATGAATATGAAGATGGTGTAGCAATTATTATCATGATGCTAATGGGGATAATGATGATCATGACGATGATGATGATGATGATGATGATGAAGATGACAATGATGATGATGATGATGTTAATAATAATAATAATAATAATAATAATAATAAGAAGAAGAAGAAGAAGAAGAAGAAGAAGAAGAACAACAACAACAACAACAACAACAACAACAACAACAACAACAACAACAACAACAACAACAATAATAATAATAATAATAATAATAATAATAATAATAATAATAATAATAATAACAACAACAACAACAACAACAACAACAATAATAATAATAATAATAATAATAATAATAATAATAATAATAATAATAATAATAATAATAATAATAATTATAATAATAATAATAATGATGATGATGATCATCATCATCATCATCATCTTCATCATCATAATGGTATTGATAATGATTAAGATAATAGAAATGATGATGACTATAATGATGATAATAATAAAAATAATGAGGATGATGATAAATTGATAATACTGATGATAATAATAATAATAATTATGATGATGATGATGATGATGATGAAAATAACAATGATCATAATAATGATTATGATAATGAAATCGGTGATGATGATGTTGATGAAAATAATGATAATATGATGATATTTTAGATCAGAGGAATGAAGTAGACAGCTGCTGACGTAAATGACGATTGAATTCTTGTAACAAAAAAAGCTGTGCATTATCGTTATCACAATCAGGATGAAATAGATCTACAGTTTTGTTTCTATCTCAGAATTATATAAATCTTCAAACAAATGTAATACATCTTGCCAAATACGGACATCGTTTTTCTATGGAATAACTTAAGTCGACGGGCCCGTGTGATTTCTATTAGAAGTTAAACAATCAAATTTTAAAATTACGTGTAGAAGTTATTTCCCTCTTTCCTACGTCTTACGTTAACGAATTTTCTATGATGCTTTTTGACACTACCATGCTTTTCTTTTTTTACAAATCTTGCTGTAATCTGTAGTTTTCGTATGATTGTGAAGAGGCTGCACTGAAGCTCCACTGATTTTATATAAACTTATAGACTTCAAGACCATAAATGTCGAATTTCTCACATAACTTTTCCTGCAAACATAATCTTGAAATATTAGCTTTCATCGAAATGTCAGCATTAACAAAGAGCCAAAATTCGCCCTTTATATTGAAATTCGATGCAAAGAAAAGTTGAAATCTTATACATCTAATCCATGTCGAAAATCTAAACCTCAGGTTACCCTTAATCTTCAATCATAACACTTGATTTCTTTGAGAAATAAGAAGAATACATAAATTTCTCTCTCTCTCTCTCTCTCTCTCTCTCTCTCTCTCTCTCTCTCTCTCTCTCTCTCTCTCTCTCTCTCTCTCTCTCTCTCTCTCTCTCTCTCTCTCTCTTCTCTTCTCTGTCTATTGCTTCTATCTCTTTGTCATTATATCACTCTCTCAAGACTTATTTCATTTCACGCTCTTGGTCTATACCTTCCAGGAACATGTTGATTTTTATATATTTTTTTATGTGTCAAATCTGGTTTCTCCTTGTCCTCAACCTTTTCACCCAGAGCTATCTCAGGTGTCACCAATCGGAACCTCCGCTTCACCCATGACACACAGAGCCCTTTCCTGAGGTTGCACTTAGTTATAAAAGCTCGGTCAACTCTTTGAATGGTATTACTGGGCGAAAGATATCTGTAGTGAACGTCACGAGGAAGGGAGGTCGTCAACTCTACAAAAGATAAGGTGCAGCAGCTGCAATGGGTCACATGACATTCTTTACGGCAGCCGCCTCTCTGGTTAATGAACAATTCAAACGCATTTTTTAATAACAGCTACGATAAAAATGCTTTAAATCTCCAGTCACTAAATGAGATCTATCGGATACCTCCGGCTCCATGACTAACATAATTATACGTAGGGCCCCATGGCTTACCGACCTAACAGATACGTAGGGGCCAATGGCTTACCGACCTAACAGATACGTAGGGCCCAATGGCTTACCGACCTTAACGGATACGTAGGGGCCAATGGCTTACCGACCTAACAGATACGTAGGGCCCAATGGCTTACCGACCTAACAGATACGTAGGGCCCAATGGCTTACCGACCTAACAGATATGTAGGGCCCAATGGCTTATAAATCTAACAGATACGTAGGGCCCAATGGCTTACCGACCTAACAGATATGTAGGGCCCAGTGGCTTACCGACCTAACAGATACATAGGGCCCCATGGCTTACCGACCTAACAGATACGTAGGGCCCAATGGTTTACCAACCTAACAGATATTTAGGGCCCCATTGCTTACCAACCTTACAGATATATAGTGACTCATGGTTTACCAACCTAACAGATATTTAGGGCCCCATTGCTTACCAACCTTACAGATATATAGAGCCTCATGGTTTACCAACCTAACAGATATGCAGGGCTCCATGACTTACCAATCTAACAGATATATAGGGCCCCATGGCTAACCAATCTAACAGATATGTAAGGCCCCGGGCCCCATGGCTTACCAACCTAACAGATATGTAGGGCCCCAGGCCCCATGGCTTACCAATCTAACAGATATGTAGGGCCCCGGGCTCCATGACTTACCAACTTAACAGATATGTAGGGCCGCATGGTTTACCAACCTAACAGATATGTAGGGCCCCATGGTTTACCAACCTAATAGATATGTAGGGCCCCATGACTTACCAACCTAGCAGATATGTAGGGCCCCATGGCTTACCAACCTAACAAGTTTGTAGGTCCCCATAACTTACAGATCTAACGTTTATGTAGATCGCTAAGACTTACCAACCTAACAGATATGTAGGGCCCCATGGTTTACCAACCTAACAGATATGTAAGGCCCCATGGCTTACCAACCTAACAGCTATGCAGGGACCCAGACTTACCAACCTAACAGATATGTAAAGCCCCATGGCTTACCAACCTAAGATATATGTAAAGCCCCATGGCTTACCAGTCTTACAGATATGCATTTCCCAATTGTGTTTCCGGTTTATCGGATGTTTCGGGCCACATGGCGTTTGTCGATCTATCGGATGTTTCGGGCCCCATGGCGTTTGTCGATCTATTAGATGTTTCGGGCCCCATGGCGTTTGTCGATCTATCGGATGTTTCGGGCCCCATGGCGTTTGTCGATCTATTAGATGTTTCGGGCCCCATGGCGTTTGTCGATCTATCGGATGTTTCAGGCCCCATGGCGTTTCCGATCTATCATATGTTTCGGGCCGCATGAGGTACCCGACCTATCGTATGCTGGCAAGGGGCTTTGTTGATGAGCTGGAAGGTTGTCTGACATGTTTCCCTTTTGTTCAGATGCCCACCTAGCAATCAATGTTTTTAACGTTAGCTAACATGACTGACAAAATCTTGAAAAGGTTCAGTTTTGTTATATCTTAAAAAAATCATCCAAACGTGTCGCTGGGAGCGAACTTGTATTAAGTTCTACACTGCTTCATAAATCTGTTGTCGAGAGCACCGTTCTGAATCGAATCTCCAAGAACGAACACTTTTACTCTCTACTTTTCTTGTTGCCAGCACCGTTCTGAATCGAATCTCCAAGAACGAACACTTTTACTCTCTACTTTTCTTGTTGCCAGCACTGTTCTGAATCGAATCTCCAAGAACGAACACTTTTACTCTCTACTTTTCTTGTTGCCAGCACTGTTCTGAATCGAATCTCCAAGAACGAACACTTTTACTCTCTACTTTTCTTGTTGCCAGCACCGTTCTGAATCGAATCTCCAAGAACGAACACTTTTACTCTCTACTTTTCTTGTTGCCAGCACTGTTCTGAATCGAATCTCCAAGAACGAACACTTTTACTCTCTACTTTTCTTGTTGCCAGCACCGTTCTGAATCGAATCTCCAAGAACGAACACTTTTACTCTCTACTTTTCTTGTTGCCAGCACTGTTCTGAATCGAATCTCCAAGAACGAACACTTTTACTCTCTACTTTTCTTGTTGCCAGCACTGTTCTGAATCGAATCTCCAAGGACGAACACTTTTACTCTCTACTTTTCTTGTTGCCAGCACTGTTCTGAATCGAATCTCCAAGAACGAACACTTTTACTCTCTACTTTTCTTGTTGCCAGCACTGTTCTGAATCGAATCTCCAAGGACGAACACTTTTACTCTCTACTTTTCTTGTTGCCAGCACTGTTCTGAATCGAATCTCCAAGGACGAACACTTTTACTCTCTACTTTTCTTGTTGCCAGCACTGTTCTGAATCGAATCTCCAAGGACGAACACTTTTACTCTCTACTTTTCTTGTTGCCAGCACTGTTCTGAATCGAATCTCCAAGGACGAACACTTTTACTCTCTACTTTTCTTGTTGCCAGCACTGTTCTGAATCGAATCTCCAAGGACGAACACTTTTACTCTCTACTTTTCTTGTTGCCAGCACTGTTCTGAATCGAATCTCCAAGGACGAACACTTTTACTCTCTACTTTTCTTGTTGCCAGCACTGTTCTGAATCGAATCTCCAAGGACGAACACTTTTACTCTCTACTTTTCTTGTTGCCAGCACTGTTCTTAATCGCTTTTCCTTATATGAGCTTCTAAGAATGACACAACGTTCTCTGAACACACACACTCCCTCACTCACTCTCTCTCTCTCTCTCTCTCTCTCTCTCTCTCTCTCTCTCTCTCTCTCTTTCTCTCTCTCTGACCTTCTTAATAAACAATTTAGGCTGTCTTTACATAACTACAATAGATGAACATTCTGATATCGGATATTACCTAAAGCACTCAAGCAGGACTAAGCGGACAGATATTTCAATGTAGCTTTTATTATTTCATTATTACAATATCATACTTCGATCAGATATCATAAGTTTGTCTTCAACTACATTTAATAATTGTAAAAATCATTTTTTTTCTTGTTCTTTAGCTGCAAGCACTTGATACCAGTAACGTAGAGAGTCCACCAGGAACCTGTGCCTAAGAGTAAGTTGGCTTACATCATCTTCTGACTGTCGTTTACAACTATCATGCCCTCAGCTATGCCAATTTGGTCCAAAGAAGTGAAACTGTAATCAGCGATAGACTATGGGTGAAAGCAAAGTTTGAGATATTGCGGGGTTATAGCGTGCTTGCGATAGTAGATATGAAATTGAATTTAGTGAAGTCGTATAATGTTTAAAGGAAGTTTTGTTTCGTTTATTCATTTATTCATAGAAGATCTTACCTTAAAATCTCTTCATACGGTACTGGTGTTTCAAACGAAGGACAAGGGTGTCGCTTGTCCTCCGCTCTCTTCGGTATTGCAGAGGTGTGTTCAATTGCCGTTCCAACCTTGTACTGTTTTTGTTTTTTTAAGGTAAGATCTTCTATGTGTGCTGATTGTATCTGGTTTTGAACTCATTCTCTGTGATTCCTATATAGGTATCTTGTTTTTCGAGATAGAGAGATAGATAGAGATAACCCAACCCTAACCGTAACCCTAACCCTAGAGATCGATAGATAGATAAGTAGATAGATAAATAGATGGATGGATAGATAGATAAGTAGATAGCTAGATAGATAAATAAGTAGATAGATAGATAGATAAGTAGATAGATAGATAGATAGACAGATAGATAGATAGATAGATAGATAAAATCGGTCGAGAAGACGAGTTTCATGACATCTACTGACAGTGTTAGGATCCAATCCGTCAAAAATCAACGAAAGTCCCGACTGGTGATACCGCATTCAAGACGGAATTTAGTTTTGATTCAAGAGGATTATAATCTAAGATAAATAACAACGATAGTTATTACCACCTGTAGCTTAAGTTCGCGCATTTTCCCATTTCCCCCTAAGCTACCCTATGCTGCAGACTTTAGTTGCCAAAAATTTATTTCAATGTAGACAATTAGTTGGATTAATTTGTAAAACACATGATTCTTTTAACGGATTACACTGGTATTTACACACACACACATATATAATTTATATATATATATATATATATATATATATATATATATATGGGTCTTATTGACTTACACTGTACATATGTATGCCACAAAGTCAAACACATAAAGCGTACAACATTTCAAAATTATTTTGTTTCAAATATAAGTTGATATGTATATGGGGCATATCTAAATGATCATTACAATAGCGTTAATTTCATTTTTTGAAATAGCATTGGAGGCACCGTCGGATCAATGTGACCCACCTAATAGGAAGAGAATTAAATCTGCAACATTAAAAATCAGCCACTTATCAGCCTATTAGTCTAAAAGCCATTTTGGGGATGTGGCGGTTTTGCCTCTTTTCCTATCTATCCCGCCACACACAGCCCTTCCCTGGGGGGTGCTACCCATGGTTATAAAAGCTCGGTCAATTCTCTGAACGCCGTTTGTGAGCGACAGATTTCACACGTGTGTAGTAATCGTAAGAGGAACGGAGGTCGTCAACTCTATAGCATCTCCAGATAAGGTGCGGCAGCTAGAATGGGTCCCATCATATTTATCCTGGCCGCCGCCTCTCTGGTGAGTATAAGTTACATGATGTTGATGTGCTGGGAAATTGTCTAACATCTCTGTTTCCCTTTTGATCAGGTGTCTACGGAGGAATCAATGGATGTACAAATTAAAAAAAAATATTAAAATCGGTTTTTACCGTTAGCTTGCTTGACTGAAAAGATCTTGAAATAAAAGGTTCAGTTTTTTCATATCTTAAAAAAAATCTGCCGAACGTGTATTAAGTTTTAACACAGCTTCATAACTCGATGGTCAATGGCACAAAACACAGGTGAATTGGTCTTTCCCCATATCAAACCTGAACCAGAGAAATAATGAAATCATCAATAATCAACTTCATGCAAAAACCTTAGAGAAGTTTTATTGGTTATCTGGCATGTCTTTCGAAAGTAAGATCCAAACATTTAGTTTTTAAGTAGGTTAAAAAATCATTTGCGTAAAACAATTGTGAAGCTTATCATTGAATAAATTAACCATTAAAAGAAGAAGAATTTTTTTTTTTTAAAGTGAGTTTGTTACAATTTCATTTCGATTATAGTCGGGAAAAATTTACTTATAAAGAAGCAATGGCGAAAAAAAATCTTTTTGCTGTAAACGTAATGCAGGATCAAGATAAACGAGAATAACCAAAACATCAATAAATAAATAAAAAAAAACATGGGAGTTCAGAATATTTCTGTTGAGTCCTTGGCCAGCGTTGTGGTGAAGTCAGTCTCCACACGTTTGGCTCAAGATTGATCTTGTGAACCTGTACAAGTTCTGAAAATGTTGTTTGAAACTATTGAAGGCTAATTCCTCTATTCCTGGAGGCTTTCAATGAAGTTTTGCTTCACCAAAGTCTGCCATCATCTCCAAGGGCAAGCACTTTTACTCTTAACTTTTCTTGTTGTCAGCCCTATTCTTAATTTCAAATCCGCGGATTAACACTTTTTATTTTCTAGTTTTCTTGTTGTCAGCCCTATTCTTAATTTCACATCCGCGAATTAACACTTTTTATTTTCTAGTTTTCTTGTTGCCAGCCCTATTCTTAATTTCACATCCGCGGATTAACATTTTTATTTTCTAGTTTTCTTGTTGTCAGCCCTATTCTTAATTTCACATCCGCGAATTAACACTTTTTATTTTATAGTTTTCTTGTTGCCAGCCCTATTCTTAATTTCACATCCGCGAATTAACACTTTTTATTTTCTAGTTTTCTTGTTGCCAGCCCTATTCTTAATTTCACATCCGCGGATTAACATTTTTATTTTCTAGTTTTCTTGTTGTCAGCCCTATTCTTAATTTCACATCCGCGATTTAACACTTTTTATTTTATAGTTTTCTTGTTGCCAGCCCTATTCTTAATTTCACATCCGCGAATTAACACTTTTTATTTTCTAGTTTTCTTGTTGCCAGCACTGTTCTTAATCGAATCTCCAAGAATGAGCAATTTTACTCTCTAGCTTTCATGTTGCTAGCATCGTTCTTAATCGAATCTCTTTATATGAGCTTTCAAGACTGGCACAATAGTTTCTGAACAATGCCTCTTAACTTCCTGTAGCTTCCACTTAGAATAATGCTTAAATAAAAGCCTTTTATTAAAGAACTTTTGCTTGACTTTACATATCTACCAATGATGAACATTTTAAT
This sequence comes from Elysia crispata, assembly GCA_033675545.1. Taxonomy (NCBI): domain Eukaryota; kingdom Metazoa; phylum Mollusca; class Gastropoda; family Plakobranchidae; genus Elysia; species Elysia crispata. The sequence goes on from JAWDGP010004525.1 coordinate 195,033, forward strand.
ATCGGATATTACCTAAGCACTTGAGCAGGACTATGCGAACAAATATTTCAATGTAGCTTTTGTTATTTCATTATTACAATATCATACTTCGATCAGATATCATAGTTTGTCTTCAACTTTATTTAATAATTGTAAAAATCATTTTTTTTTCTCTTGTTCTTTAGCTGCCGGCACTTGATGCCAGTAACGTGGAGAGTCCATCAGGAACCTGTGCTAAAAGTAAGTTGTCTTACATCATTTCTTGATTGTCGCTTACTACTTGCCATGTCCTCAGCTATGCAAGTTTTGAAACTATAATCAGCGATAGACTGTGGGTGTCAGAAATAACTGAAAGACCAGGGAGATTCCACAGTCATGTTCAGAGATATTTCTAAAAATAGAAGGCCGATGAAAAGTGCTCACACTAACCAGGTTTGGTATATTGTGACTAACTTCATTCTGTTTATGATAGATCACTAGAAGAGCGATTTGAAGATTTTAAAATCCATTGCAAGGAGAGCAAGGAAAAATCGTCCAACGCCAAAATATTTTTCAAGCTCTGAAATCTTCAGATTGTTCTGTAGTTTTCACAACAAGAAAATGGGAGAAAAAGGTAATATCTTGAAACTAAAGCCTTCAACGACCTTGGATTAACACACGACTGTTTAGAAAAAGTTATAGTCTCATGATTTATCCGAGACAAAAAAGGAAAATTTAAAAATAAATGCCACAATACTGGGTTTTTTTTTAAATAAAATTACAGTGAGGTTTTACAATAATAGGATGTAACTTCTTGTTACTGCATCCTGTCCAGAATGCAAAGACAAACCTCTGGAAATTTCTTTCGTCGTCGACAGTAGCGACAGCATCACAGAGTTGAACTTTATACGAGGTCTGTGGTTTATCGACAACTTCATCGACTACTTTGAGATTGGACAAGATAAGGTCTGGAAAGAAAACACTGAAAGAGTTTCACTCACTTATTTTATTTTTCTCATAAGTTTATTCGGAGTCACCCAATTCTTGGGTGTTCGAAAAATTATGAAAATGCAAGTGTTTAGAGATAACGTCAGGTCGAAAGTATTCAGCTTGTGAACTCTCAGTGCCATTTAGAATCATTTAAATTAAGAAATCAAACATATTCTACTTATTGTAAGATATTTTGTAAGATTTCACCGTATGATCCTACTTACAATTAGTCTTATGAAAAGTATTCAAGCACGTGTAAGTTGCAAATTAACAGTGTTATAATGAAAAAAAAAACCACATAATATGCGACAACCAATATGTAAGGAAAGCATTTTAGTCTTCTCAGCACCATCTACTCTTCCAACGTAACTTAAATTCTCTTCATAACTTAAAAGAGAAGCGATTCAGCTTTTTCAGAGATTCTTCAAATGAAAAGTGCATCGTGTGTTTTGCAATATTGTTTTTGCTTTTTGTTTCAGGTGCGTGTTTCCATGGTGACGTTTGGCAGTCGGGTGTTTTCGGAAGATAGTTTTGACTTGGACAGGTACCTTAATAACTCGCAGTTACAAGGAGCTGTGGTCACTATTCCTTATAGGGAAGGATGGACAGCAACAGGCAAGGCGATTGAGTAAGTCCCAGTAGATAAGAAGTGAGAAAAGTTAAAGATAATGAATGCTCACCTTGTTTAGACGAACAGAAAGCTCGCTTATCACAACGAGAGGATAGTATTTTGTTTCAAACAAATATTTGTAGACTATAGAGTTTTCCAAGCGACATGTCTGAATACAGCTCTCGATGTGTCTCTTACCAGTTGGTTCCTGACCAATCAGCTGCCCAAGGCCAGGCCGAATGTTCGCCATATTCTCATCGTGCTGACAGACGGAAACTCCCAACAGCCAGACTTAACTGAAGCAGCAGCGGCGCGGGCTGCAGACAGAGGTCTGGATGTCTTCGCCATTGGTGTCGGTCGAGGTATCACCGACCAAGAGCTCCACAACATTGCCAGTGACAGCAGGTACATTGAGTTACGTGTCTTAGTCAAGTTTGCCAGTGAGACCATTGAGTTACGTGTCTTAGTCAAGTTTGCCAGTGACAGCAGGTACATTAAGTTACGTGTCATAGTCAAGTTTGCCAGTGGCTGCAGGTACATTGAGTCACGTGTCTTGGTCAAGTTTGCTAGTGGCAGCAGGTACATTGAGTCACGTGTCTTAGTCAAGTTTGCCAGTGACAGCAGGTACATTGAGTCACGTGTCTTGGTCAAGTTTGCCAGTGACAGCAGGTACATTGAGTCACGTGTCTTAGTCAAGTTTGCCAGTGACAGCAGGTACATTGAGTCACGTGTCTTGGTCAAGTTTGCCAGTGACAGCAGGTACATTGAGTCACGTGTCTTGGTCAAGTTTGCTAGTGACAGCAGGTACATTGAGTCACGTGTCTTGGTCAAGTTTGCCAGTGACAGCAGGTACATTGAGTCACGTGTCTTGGTCAAGTTTGCTAGTGGCAGCAGGTACATTGAGTCACGTGTCTTAGTCAAGTTTGCCAGTGACAGCAGGTACATTGAGTCACGTGTCTTGGTCAAGTTTGCCAGTGACAGCAGGTACATTGAGTCACGTGTCTTAGTCAAGTTTGCCAGTGACAGCAGGTACATTGAGTCACGTGTCTTGGTCAAGTTTGCTAGTGGCTGCAGGTACATTGAGTCACGTGTCTTAGTCAAGTTTGCCAGTGCCGGTAGTACATTGAGTTACGTGTCATAGTCAAGTTTGCCAGTGACAGCAGGTACATTGAGTTAAGTGTCATAGTCAAGTTTGCCAGTGACAGCAGGTACATTGAGTTACGTGTCATAGTCAAGTTTGCCAGTGACAGCAGGTATATTGCGTTTCGTGTCATAGTCAGTATTGTCGATAACGGCAGTTACATTTAATTTAGAGTCTTACTCAATATTGCCTGTGACGGCAACTACATTTTGTTTCGTGTCTTTGTCAACATTGCCGCTGACGGCAGCTACATTTTGTTTCGTGTCTTAGTATAGTCAACATTGCCGCTGACGGCAGCTACATTTTGTTTCGTGTCTTAGTCAACATTGTCGGTGACCGCAGCTACATTTTGTTTTGTGTCTTAGTCAACATTGATGGTGACGGCAGCTACATTTTGTTTCGTGTCTTAGTATAGTCAGCATTGCCGCTGACGGCAGCTACATTTTGTTTTGTGTCTTAGTCAACATTGTTGGTGACCGCAGCTACATTTTGTTTCGTGTCTTAGTATAGTCAACATTGCCGCTGAAGGCAGCTACATTTTGTTTCGTGTCTTAGTATAGTCAACATTGCCGCTGACGGCAGCTACATTTTGTTTTGTGTCTTAGTCAACATTGTTGGTGACCGCAGCTACATTTTGTTTCGTGTCTTAGTATAGTCAACATTGCCGCTGACGGCAGCTACATTTTGTTTCGTGTCTTAGTATAGTCAACATTGCCGTTGACGGCAGCTACATTTTGTTTTGTGTCTTAGTCAACATTGTTGGTGACCGCAGCTACATTTTGTTTCGTGTCTTAGTCAACATTGACGGTGACGGCAGCTACATTTTGTTTCGTGTCTTAGTCAACATTGTTGGTGACCGCAGCTACATTTTGTTTCGTGTCTTAGTCAACATTGACGGTGACGGCAGCTACATTTTGTTTCGTGTCTTAGTCAACATTGTTGGTGACCGCAGCTACATTTTGTTTCGTGTCTTAGTCAACATTGTTGGTGACCGCAGCTACATTTTGTTTCGTGTCTTAGTATAGTCAACATTGCCGCTGAAGGCAGCTACATTTTGTTTCGTGTCTTAGTCAACATTGTTGGTGACCGCAGCTACATTTTGTTTCGTGTCTTAGTCAACATTGTTGGTGACCGCAGCTACATTTTGTTTCGTGTCTTAGTCAACATTGACGGTGACGGCAGGTTCAGATAGTCAAGTATGTTACAACACTTCTCCGTCACGGCAAGTACATTCAGATAATTTTGTGAGAGAGTAATTTGGTTTTCTTTTCGTAAAGATAATGGCATTAATACTGAGTTTATACAAACTATTCTTCATGGTTATTTATATTATATTACGGCATTACCGAATATCGGACACACTAGCCGCCGCATCTTTTTACGACTGCTTCAGTATCGCCAACCCTCTCACTACCTCAAAGTGAAGTCAAAGCGTCAGATGATTATATTTGTTTGTGCGAAATTTTTTCCCGACAAACCACTTTTTTTTCAATCATAAAATTGCACGTTTAAACAAATTAACAAGAAATTTTTTATATATATGTATATATATATATATATATATATATATATATATATATATATATATTCGCGTTTGCCTAAAATCTTAAATAAACTTTCAAGTTGTTTTTTCCTTTCGCAAATCACTCTCTAGTAAAACCTCAAAACATTTGTGTTGTGTTGTGTTTCCAAATGTTTACTGAGTGGAGTTTTTATTCTCTATTTTTTTTCATTGACGTCCTGCCCAGAAACGTGTTTAAGGTGGGCAGTTACAAAACGTTAAAAGACATAACGGACCGACTGGCGTCTAAGACGTGTGAAGGTGAGTTGTCTCTCTCTCTCTCTCTCTCTCTCTCTCTCTCTCTCTCTCTCTCTCTCTCTCTCTCTCTCTCTCTCTCTCTCTCTCTCTCTCTCTCTCTCTCTCTCTCTCTCTCTTGTAGTCGTAGTTCTAGAATTGTGATTGCCTAGAGATCGTGAGGAAAATGTTTCAAAGAGATCCCTGTAGAATGAAGAAAAGCGAATTTACTGACTTTGATGGCTATAAAAATCCCTTCAATACTTCTCTAACATTACATGTACTTCAGGATCAAGTGAAATTTTTGCTCAACAAAAGCCTTGACCAAACAACAAAATAATTTTACAGAGAAATAGAGAGCTGAGGGGAAGAAGTGAAAAAAAAAAAGGGGGGGGGGGAGAGAGAGAGATAGTAAGATACATAGAGAGTATATATATATATATATATATATATATATATATATATATATATACATTTATAAATATATATATATATACATATATAAATATATATATATATATATATACAGAGATAGATAGTATATAGATAGATAAATAGATAGATAGATAGATAGATAGATAGATAAATAGATAGATACATAGATAGATAGATACATAGATAGATAGATAGATAGATAGATAGATAAATAGATAATGAGAGATGAAAACGAGCGAGATAGAGTGAGTGCGTATGTGTGTGTGAGAGAGAAAGAGAGATATGCAGGCAGTGAGAGAAACAAAACCAGTCATTTAGATGTATCTGAACAGATAGAGCTAAAGCTGGAGAAAGAAGCAGATCGATAGAACGACGGCAGATGAATGAAGACAAAGGCAGGTAAAGAGAAAGAATGCCATTTCATTAACAATCTATAAAGGGATGGAATTCCACATAGCTTTTAACTGTATTCCTCTCTCAATAACAAAATACAGTACGCATCAATTGTTTACATAGGTTTAATGCCATGGAATTGAAGGCTTTTTTTCCCTTCAAGACTAAAGAGTTTTGTCTCCTGTTTCTACTTATATCTTTCTAGATACTCAATACCCTAGGTGTGCAACATGATCTTACATTATTCCTAGTTGTATTAATGCTTATTGTCTTCTCTCTATTTTTTCCACTCCTGGTTGTTATGAACAGTTGAACCGCTACCAGGTAAGTATTTTGTGAGAGTCACTGCCATTCCTCAACGTGCACCAAATTTCGTACTTTTTTCTAGTGGAAGCAGCATTATATTTTCTATGTAACTACAAAAAAGACATACATTTTTCACATCTAAAACTTATTGTCTCAAGTTAGCTTACAAAAGTTTGCAGGTAAGGAACCAAATGATTGAGAAATAATACAAGTGTTGGTCTTGAGAAATAACATAAGTGTTGGTCTATAATGGTCTTTTTATTGATCTTAAAGTTTGGATGAAAGCGTATAAATATCTTTTGCATGAAATGCAGAGAAGATTTTTCGCAGGTTCTATAACATCAAGATGTGGACGCGGTTTTTACAAATGGCTAATGTTTCTCTGTTTCCTAAAACTAATATCAGCCTTAGGTCTTAATCTTAAAAATCTTCCCAAGTTCTGTACGACATAGCTTAATCACCTTCTAACTTAAGTCAATAGTCGTCATTGAGTATAAATTATATCAAACATCTCTCTAGCCAATCCTCCAAAATCAAACTGCTGGTCTAATCCCGTCGACATCGCCTTTGCGATCGATGCTTCGGGCAGCATCGGAGAGGACAATTTTGCTTTGAGCGTTGAGTTCATCAACGACTTCCTGGAGCCGTTCACCATCAAGCCGTCCAGCATCCGTGTGGCGGCCGTGGTGTTCTCTAACAGAACCCACTCAGAAAGCGCCATACCTTTCGAGTAAGTCACGCAGAAGAAAACAAATTGAACTATTGTTCATATCTTGAAAATACAACTTGTTTGGAGGTCTTAACGGCGATGAGATTTCGGGTTTAAGTATTCATGTAATATACTTTTCATTTGGGTTAAGAGTGTTTTATGTCGATAATGAAAGGGTTAATTATTGAGTGTACTACCAGTGTTTCACTTGAGTTAAGAGTGTTTTATGTAGATAATAAAAGGGTTATTTATTGAGTAAAAAAAAAACAACTCTTAACCTAAATAAACCAATTCTATCCCTAGTAAATCACTCTTAAACCAAATTAAACACTGGTAGTCCACTCAATAATTAACCCTTTCATTATCGACATAAAACACTCTTAACCCAAGTGAAACACTGGTAGTACACTCAATAAATAACCCTTTTATTATCGACATAAAACACTCTTAACCCAAGTGAAATACGGGTAGTACACACAATAAATAACCCTTTTATTATCGACATAAAACGCTCTTAACTCAAGTGAAACACTTATTTGTGTTAAGAGTTTTTTGTACTTTGGATAGAACTTGTTTATTTGTGTAAAGAGTGCTTTACTTGGGATAGGACTGGTTTATTTGGGCTAAAAGTATTTTACTTGGGATAGGACTGGTTTATTTGTGTTAAGAATTTTTTTTTTACTTGGGATAGAACTTGTTTATTATTGTTAAGAGTGTTTTACTTGGAATAGGACTGTTCTTTTTTCTTTTTTTTTGGAGAAGTTTTTTTACTTGGGACAGGACTGGTTTATTTTGGTGAAGAGTTTTTTACTTGGGATAGGACTTGTTTATTTGGGTTAAAAGTGTTTAACTTGGGATAGGACTTGTTTATTTGGGTCAAAAGTGTTTTACTTTGGATAGGACTTGTTTATTTGGGTTAAAAGTGTTTTACTTGGACTGGTTTATTTGGGTTAAAAGTGTTTTACTTGGGATAGGACTTGTTTATTTGGTTTAAATGTGTTTTACTTGGGATAGGACTGGTTTATTTGGGCTAAAAAATTTTTAGTTGGGATAGGACTTGTTTATTTGGTTTAAAAGTGTTTTACTTGGGATAGGACTGGTTTATTTGGGTTGAAAGTGTTTTACTTGGGATAGGATTGGTTTATTTGGTTTAAAAGTGTTTTACTTGGGATAGGACTGGTTTATTTCGGTTAAAAGTGTTTTACTTGGGATAGGACTGGTTTATTTGGGTTAAAAGCGTTTTACTTGGGATAGGACTGGTTTCATTGGATTGAAATTAGGTTTTTTTTTGGCAAAAGTATCTTATATATGGATGATTCTCAGCATTAGCACAAGGTGAGTTTTTATTTTTCATGTTCCCACAGCCGCTACAACTGCAAGAAAAAAATGCAGGACGCAATCTCACAGTTCCGATGGCAGTATACGCAGACAACAGAGACAGGCCAAGGTATGGACTCGGTGTGTGGCAGCATGAGGGAGTGGAACGGATAGACAGAAGAGAAGGAAAAAGAAGAAACTTTCCGGATAAGATTATTCGGGAAACTTAGAGTACAGAAAATCTTTAAGAATAAAAAATAAAGAAGAGAAAGGAGGCAAAGCGATGAGAGAGAGAGAGAGAGAGAGAGAGAGAGAGAGAGAGAGAGAGAGAGAGAGAGAGAGAGAGAGAGAGAGAGAGAGAGAGAGAGGGAGAGAGAGACACAGAGAGAGATAGGGAGAGAGACGCAGAGAGAGAGGGAGAGAGAGAGAGAGAGGTAGAAAGAGGCACAAAGAGATTGAGAGAGAGGTAGGAAGAAGCACAGAAAGGCAGAGAGTGAGGTAGAAAGAGGCACAGAGAGATAGAGAGAGGCACAGAGAGACAGAGAGTGAGGTAGAAAGAGGCACAGAGACAGAGAGAGAGGGGAACAGAGAATCACAGAGAGAGATAGAGAGTAATAGAGAGATAGGCTTATGAAGGAGATGGAAACACTGTTGATCCGCATGGAATCTTGCTTTAAAATAGAATCGGTATCAGAAACAAAATAATTCTCTAACTTTTGTTATATTTTTTGTTGACCGAAGGAAAAGACCCATCATATATATGTTTTTTCACCATCAAATCATTTCCAAAATACAAGAAAAAAAAGTAAATAGTGTGCGGTTTAAGAACAATTCTTAAACTGTCAACAGTTTCATCATTATATTGGATTGGCCAGGAAAAAAATCTTTCTCACAAAAGGTCAACGGTCATGGCCTGGTACCTTCAGTTGTTCATTTCTTGATGCCGGTTAAAGAATTCTTTCTATCGTCTGCTAATGTGCTATGTCTAGTCCCAAGATCAACCATTTTTTATCCAGGTATCGACTACATGGTGCAGAACTTCCTGCCTCACGCTAGACCGCACGTACCTCACATCGGCATAGTGCTCACTGACGGCGAGAGCCAGAATAGAATGGTAATACTTGATAGAATAGATACACTGCTGCAACTCTAGACCCACATACCGATATTAGCGACACTTAATGATGGCACGTACCTCACATCGGCATAGTGCTCACTGACGGCGAAAGCCAGAATAGAATGGTAATACTTGATAGAGCTGATACACTGCTGCAACTCTAGACCCACATACCGATATTAGCGACACTTAATGATGGCACGTACCTCACATCGGCATAGTGCTCACTGACGGCGAGAGCCAGAATAGAATGGTAATACTTGATAGAGCTGATACACTGCTGCAACTCTAGACCCACATACCGATATTAGCGACACTAAATGATGGCTTTTAAGTCATATAACACTCTGAGGTAGACATTTTTCTTTCTTTTTCCTTTAGAAAGAATTTAACGTTTTGGGGTAGGATTAACATACGTTTCAATTGTCTGTTTTACTCTGATAATATGTACTGAAAAATAGTTTGATTATGACACATTTTTAATTACACACCCAAACATAAATATATAGCTTCGGATGTTCAAAATCCAACATGAGTTTACAAAAATAAGATTTTTACCGCACAGGCTTTGAAAGTGGTTTTCAAGTCACGTTCTCAGGAACAAAAAGTCTGATTTTTGTATAAGTCTGATGTACCTTGAGACCACAGTGTACCATCCGACTATTTTCTTCTCGAGTTGGCCAAGATCAGGGACGTGCTTGTTTGCCTATCGACTTTCACAGATATGGCAGATGCCGCTCCTAATTTTGCTGTCGGCGGCTGAATTTCCACTTGAACTTTTCCTTTTTGTTTCAAGCAGCTTAATACATTTCTAAGGTTATCCTTTTTTTAGCTTCCCATGAACAATCATCCATTTATTTATCATGTCAAAAAGTTTCAAATCCCAAAAGCAGCTTTAAACATTGTTTTTGGTGCTTTTATGAAGACAACTGCAACTCCATAATTAAATGTCCCCTAACTTTAAACGCGTTTTTTTTTTTTTTTTTCAGTTTCTCGTTTTCCAATCTAACGTAAGGTTTTGAGTCATAAATCAGGCAAATATAAAGATATTTTTAAAATTCTAATATTTTTATGCAGGAAATTGATTGGGCTTTCAGAAAATTTGAAAATCACAAATTTGTCCAAACTAGCCATTGAACCTGAAAACTGCAGACCACATCACTTATGTTTCGATCTTGAACATCTAGCAAGCAAAATTTGAGATAACAGTGCTGTTAATTCTTGCGGATTTGTAGCGTGCTTTAAATTGAATTCACTGAAGTCGCACAATGCTTAAAGGGAGTTTTGTTTTTGAAGTAGGTTGACTACCGGAACTCAGTAACAGGTTTATATATATATATAAATATATATATGAAAGAGAGAGAGAGAGCGAGAGAGAGAGAGAGAGAGAGAGAGAGAGAGAGAGAGAGAGAGTAAGCTTGTTATTAAGTTTAGGTAATCGATATATTAAGCCTTTGGGGTTGGAATAAGAGACGCGATATCAGTAATGTTATAAAGATGCTTAATTAACCCATGAGAAAATAACCATGCACAGATTTTTTTTATGCCCAATTGTTCGCCACAATCTGATGTAAGAATTCACTTTTTTTTTCGATTTATTCATATAAAGAACATTTTTAAAAATCTACATCTACCTTCTGATTTAGAAGGAAACCTATGACTGTAACTTTCTACCCTTCTCAGAAAACCAAAAGATCCGCAGAGAGAGCCAGAGAAGCTGGCATGACCTTGTTTGCTGTAGGAGTTGGTAAGTTGACAGATACAACTCGGCAGCATGAATAAAAACTGTTCTTGAGTAAGCACATTTTTGTTACAATTCACTCTTACTCTTGCATACCTTCTCATTCCTTTCAACTTCTGTATTTCATGAAGCTTAAACTTCTCTTAGTCGGCAGGCACTTTATAAAGAACAAAATACACAAAGACTGATTTGTGTACTTTTTAGGCGTCACTATCTCGATCAGCTTACATAAGACTACATAGCAGAACATTGCTACAGTTCAGGCAATATGCTATCGCAACCAGAGTGTCATCGATTAAAGAAACTCCAATGGCTCTTGATATTAAAACAGCGAGACAAGCAGGTCCGGAAAGAAGATGAACTGTTTTGGTCATTCTCTGTATGCGGTGATTGGCATGTTCGTGGCTTTATATCAGAAGATCAATGCTGTGAGAACAAACTCTCAGAAGTTACACTCCCAACATGTAGTGATTGGCAGGTTCGTGGCTGTATGTCAGAAGATCAATGCTATGAGAACAAACTCTCAGAAGTTACACTCCCAACATGTAGTGATTGGCAGGTTCGTGGCCACATGTTACAAGCTCAATGTTATGAGAACAAACTCACAGAAGTTACACTCTCAACATGTAGTGATTGGCAGGTTCGTGGCTTTATGTCAGAAGATCAATGCTATGAGAACAAACTCCCAGAAGTTGCACTCCGAACATGTAGTGATTGGCAGATTCGTAACTTTATGTCAGAAGATCAATGCTATGGGAACAAACTCCCAGAAGTTACACTCCCAACATGTAGTAATTGGCAGATTCGTGGCTTTATGTCAGAAGATCAATGCTATGAGAACAAACTCCCAGAAGTTACACTCCCAACATATATTGATTGGCAGGTTCGTGGCTTTATGTCAGAAGATCAATGCTATGAGAACAAACTCCCAGAAATTACACTCCCAACATGTAGTGATTGGCAGATTCGTGGCTTTATGTCAGAAGATCAATGCTGTGAGAACAAACTCTCAGAAGTTACACTCCCAACATGTAGTGATTGGCAGGTTCGTGGCTGTATGTCAGAAGTTCAATGTTATGAGAACAAACTCACAGAAGTTACACTCCCAACATGTAGTGATTGGCAGGTTCGTGGCTGTATGTCAGAAGATCAATGCTGTGAGAACAAACTCTCAGAAGTTACACTCCCAACATGTAGTGATTGGCAGGTTCGTGGCCACATGTCACAAGTTCAATGTTATGAGAACAAACTCACAGAAGTTACACTCTCAACATGTAGTGATTGGCAGGTTCGTGGCTTTATGTCAGAAGATCAATGCTATGAGAACACACTCCCAGAAGTTGCACTCCGAACATGTAGTGATTGGCAGATTCGTGGCTTTATGTCAGAAGATCAATGCTATGGGAACAAACTCCCAGAAGTTACACTCCCAACATGTATTGATTGGCAGGTTCGTGGCTTTATGTCAGAAGATCAATGCTATGAGAACAAACTCCCAGAAATTACACTCCCAACATGTAGTGATTGGCAGATTCGTGGCTTTATGTCAGAAGATCAATGCTGTGAGAACAAACTCCCAGAAGTTACACTCCCAACATGTAGTGATTGGCAGGTTCGTGGCTGTATGTCAGAAGATCAATGCTGTGAGAACAAACTCCCAGAAGTTACACTCCCAACATGTAGTGATTGGCAGATTCGTGGCTTTATGTCAGAAGATCATTGGTATGGGAACAAACTCCCAGAAGTTACACTCCCAACATGTAGTGATTGGCAGGTTCGTGGCTTTTTGTCAGAAGATCAATGCTGTGAGAACAAACTCCCAGAAGTTACACTCTCAACATGTAGTGATTGGCAGGTTCGTGGCTTTATTTCAAAAGATCAATGTTATGAGAACAAACTCCCAGAAGTTACACTCCGAACATGTAGTGATTGGCAGATTCGTGGCTGTATGTCAAAAGATCAATGCTGTGAGAACAAACTCACAGAAGTTAGTAATACACTCCCAACATGTAGTGATTGGCAGGTTCGTGGCTTTATGTCAGAAGATCAATGCTATGAGAACAAACTCCCAGAAGTTATACTCCGAACATGTAGTGATTGGCAGATTCGTGGCTTTATATCAGAAGATCAATGCTATGGGAACAAACTCCCAGAAGTTATACTCCGAACATGTAGTGATTGGCAGATTCGTGGCTTTATGTCAGAAGATCAATGCTATGGGAACAAACTCCCAGAAGTTACACTCCCAACATGTAGTGATTGGCAGGTTCGTGGCTGTATGTCAGAAGATCAATGCTGTGAGAACAAACTTCCAGAAGTTACACTCCCAACATGTAGTGATTGGCAGATTCGTGGCTGTATGTCAGAAGATCAATGCTGTGAGAACAAACTCTCAGAAGTTACACTCCCAACATGTAGTGATTGGCAGATTCGTGGCTGTATGTCAGAAGATCAATGCTGTGAGAACAAACTCCCAGAAGTTACACTCCCAACATGTAGTGATTGGCAGATTCGTGGCTGTATGTCAAAAGATCAATGCTGTGAGAACAAACCCCCAGAAGTTACACTCCCAACATGTAGTGATTGGCAGATTCGTGGCTGTATGTCAGAAGATCAATGCTGTGAGAACAAACCCCCAGAAGTTACACTCCCAACATGTAGTGATTGGCAGGTTCGTGGCTGTATGTCAGAAGATCAATGCTGTGAGAACAAACTCCCAGAAGTTACACTCCCAACATGTAGTGATTGGCAGGTTCGTGGCTTTATGTCAGAAGATCAATGCTGTGAGAACAAACTCCCAGAAGTTACACTCCCAACATGTAGTGATACAGGTTCGTGGCTTCATGTCACAAGTTCAATGCTATGAGAACAAACTCACAGAAGTTAGTAATACACTCCCAACATGTAGTGATTGGCAGGTTCATGGCTTCATGTCACAAGTTCAATGCTATGAGAACAAACTCATAGAAGTTAGTAATACACTCTCAACATGTAGTGATTGGCAGGTTCATGGCTTTATGTCACAAGTTCAATGTTATGAGAACAAACTCACAGAAGTTACACTCCCAACATGTAGTGATTGGCAGGTTCGTGGGTTCCTGTCATAAGTTCAATGCTATGAGAACAAACTCCCAGAAGTTACACTCCCAACATGTAGTGATTGGCAGGTTCGTGGCTTTATGTCAGAAGTTCAATGTTATGAGAAAAAACTCACAGAAGTTACAGAAATCGGGGTATAAGCTGATGTCAGAGATTAGCACATCCACATCTTGAAGCATGACAGGCGATCTTCTCTTTGCACTTAAGACTTTTCCTAGGTGTTGTGTCCAACATAAGTCACACAATAGGATCCTGACTTTAATTAAATTTATATCTAAGAGTTAGTTATGCTGCAACCTTTGTTTTATTGAGTTCTTTGAAGATAATGAAAAACATTTTGCAAACAAACTCAGGTATGCTTTAGTTTTGTAATGAAAAAATATAGGTATCGTATAGATTGAGTGTTCTTTTGAGTTAAGAAAACAAAAACTTTTCAACAAAATGTATATTTTAAACAACCGCTTTGACTCTCTAAAAATTCTCATGCAGGCGATATGGGTGATCATCGGTACATGAGAGAACTGATGTTTATCGCAGGAGATCAGTCACGTGTGTTCCGTACCAAAAGCCAACGGACCCTCAACACACTCAAGGCAGCGCTCACACGCAAGACATGTGTAGAAAGTAAGTAGCCACACTTCATAACTGTAGAGTGTAGAGCCTTTAGAAACTCAACTTGATCTAAAATTCATTGCTCTGGTCTTTACAGTTTGTAGTTCTCAGATTATCGGACAACAGTTCTTCACATAGATTTGCGCTCCAAAATAAGACATTGATAACAAGCATCTGTGTTGAATGGAACTAAGAATTGCCTCTAGCGACATTTTTTCAAAGTACATGTACTGTTGATTACAAAATCAACTGGAAATCAACTGTTTGAAAAACAAGTATTTTATATTCATTGAAAAGTTTAAAGCTTAAGTGGCGAGTCGCTGATATCTTTTTCAATGTAACTTTCTGTTTTTGGTGTGTATCAGACATTAGCCTTCTGGGTCTGGACTTGGACCTTACATTTCAATACCATCTTAGACGTCGCTCAGGCTTAGATTTATGTTATTAGTTTGGTTTAGTATTCTATATAGCCCGTTCACAACAAAGGATCTCAAGCCTTTTCTGAATATCGAAGAACTTCGGTTGGGAAGAGCGGTATTAAAAAACACGAGGTTTAAGACTTTCTACTGACAGTGTCTGGATTCAGTCCGGGAAGAATCGAAGAAAGCCTCGCTTGGTGCCACCACACACAACTCGGAATTTCGTTTGATTCCCATATGGCTATAATCTAAAATTAATAACAACGAAAGGTATTACCATCTGTAGCTACAGTTGGCGCATGTTCCCGTTTCCCTTGCTCTATCTTATGCTGCAGGCTTTAGTCGCCAAAAATTTGATTTCAGTGTATATAGAAAATAAGTGAGATTAATTTGTAAATCACTTGATTCTTAAACGGATTGCACTTTGAGTTACGGATTGTCTTTACTCTCTTCAAAACGCAGCGGCGGCTTGAGGGTGATGAGCGAACGTCCTCGCGGCCAATAGGAAGCAGTCAGAACGAGACCAGTGCAGGATTCCGGCTAGCTGTTACAGAGCGCTAGGACACGATCACACTTTCATCTTTGATGCCCAATGCTTGTTTGGGGAAAAAAAACTGTTAGAATATGATCAGGACGGCTTCAAAACTTGATTAATATCTTCTTATTAACTTCAAAATATATTTTTGGTTTTTAAATGCTTTAAAATGAGTTAAAATAAAGAGTTCATACTAATTTGGTGTCGGCTTATCACCTTTTTTTTTCGTGCTTAAATTTTGTAAATGCAAAAAGTAGAAAAAGTTCTTTTAGACACATGCTAAATCCTGAAATTATTTTCGAAGTGTGTGCCACAATGCACAAAGAGCCCTTCTCTAGTTCTATCGTGTGTATGTGAGAGGTGACGTTTCTTTTCATCTAGTGCCAACGTTATGAAAAAGGTTTATTGTGAAGTATTTTATTCTGAAACACATTCTAATTTTTGTCCTGAAAATATACTTTTAAAACCCCAATCCTGATGGCTTAGACGAAGAAGGCAGATATAGATCCATGTTTGAAAGTAAAAAAAGTGTTTGTAAGATCTTGTGTATGTATGTATATATATATATTTATATATATATATATATATATATATATATACTTCTTCTTCTTCTTCTTCTTCTTCTTCTTCTTCTTCTTCTTCTTCTTCTTCTTCTTCTTCTTCTTCTTCTTCTTCTTCTTCTTCTTCTTCTTCTTCTTTCCGCGAATGTAAAGTACCTACCGCTAGGAATAATATAAGATCGAGTATACAGTTTTAAGCCAAGCTGAAAGTTTGAGGAACAGCATTAAAACAAAACAAAAAATTAAGAGTATTTGAATTTCCCATTACATAAGTGAAAGAAATGAAGCGATTACATGCAATAAGATTTTGAGTGATCATTATAGATGGAGATTAAGATTGGAGAAAGTAATAAAGAAACAAATCGTGAAATTGTTAAAAGAAATAAAAGCAAAATAGAACTAAGAAGGAAAAGTCAGACACGGAGCCTACCTTTACTCACTCTGCATTGTATGCCCCTAATCAAAGTCCACTAAAGTGGATATTTTTTGTTCAATTTCGACCTCTTCGTTTATTTTCTCACCACCATTTTTCGTTGGTGGAATAGTTTTCCTGCTTTCAGGAGGTGCATTTTAAGGATTGCTGTAGAAATCGTCTTGATGAGGAAGGAGATATGATTTTGTTCATCACTTTAGATGTGCAAAGCTTTTTCACGTGTTCTAAGCACCTCAAGAACCGCGTGTAATGTTATTTTTGGCCTCCCCCTGTTCTTCTTGAAATGGGACTCCTTGCAGTTGTTCTGGTAAAAGGGTGTGGTCCACGTAGTGCATTTAATGAGTGCCTCTACTCTGTGACATCTATTTCCTGCTGTGTAGGTGAGGCGAGGTGATAGCCTGCCAGGCAGAATCATGCAGAAAAAAAAGAAAAGATAAAGAAGAAAAAGAAGAAAAAG
Organism: Elysia crispata; assembly: GCA_033675545.1. Taxonomy (NCBI): domain Eukaryota; kingdom Metazoa; phylum Mollusca; class Gastropoda; family Plakobranchidae; genus Elysia; species Elysia crispata. The sequence continues at coordinate 211,660 of JAWDGP010004525.1, forward strand.
AGGATGATGGTGATGATGATGATGATGATGAAGAAGAAGAAGAAGAAGAAGAAGAAGAAGAAGAAGAAGAAGAAGAAGAAGAAGAAGAAGAAGAAGAAGAAGAAGAAGAAGAAGAAGAAGAGGAGGAGGAGGAGGAGGAGGAGGAGGAGAAGAAGAAGAAGAAGAAGAAGAAGAAGAAGAAGAAGAAGAAGAAGAAGAAGAAGAAGAAGAAGAAGAAGAAGAAGAAGAAGAAGAAGAAGAAGAAGAAGAAGAAGAAGAAGAAGAAGAAGAAGAAGAAGAAGAAGAAGAAGAAGAAGAAGAAGAAGAAGAAGAAGAAGAAGAAGAAGAAGAAGGAGGAGGAGGAGGAGGAGGAGGAGGAGGAGGAGGAAGAGGTGGACGACAAAGGAGAAGAAAAAGAATTGGGCAGGCCTCTTCTTTCTAAAATCTTTTTAAAAAACTCGCAAGCTTGAAAAGGCGATGCGACTTTCACAATAAGATACTCATGTTTTCTTAATAACAGAAAGTACCTAGATCTGCTGTTTAACTAGTACAGTTGTAGATCATTATAACAAATACTTGCTGTTACTTTAATATTAGTTCAATAGAAATATTAATTACAAGCATGAATGAACTAACAACTACATAGAAGAAATGCAAACTTCACAAAATTTACAGACTTAATATTCTACAGAGCCATACAACTGCTCTTTGAAAAGGTTCCTAAACAATGAAGGGAATTTTTTTTTATTATTCCATATGTTGTACTCAAAAAAATGGTACACATGTCGGATAAGTGAAATAAAAAAATAATCAAATTAGTATGGCATCACTCTGAGTTATGGACTTGTAAAAAATAACTTATCCTCGCTAACCTCTTCTTTTTCTTGTTTTTTTAACATTTTTTTAAAATCTGTGGCGTTTATGACTTTTGCATTAGAAACATAAAATGCTTTTGTACTTATGATAGATTTGGCCAAAAAGAAATTGTACACGAGTATTTCCACTTTTCTGTAGATAAACCAAAATAAAAAAAAATAGCCTTAACTGTGTTTGGATTCCAAAAACTTTGATGTAGATAAAATTGAGAAATAGAAGTTAAATGTCCTTAGAAGGGAAGTAGAAGTATGTGTACATTCAAGAAACTAATCCAATGTACTGCAAAATTTTTAAAGATATATAATTGATAATGAAAGAAGAATTAGGATTTCGGTTCTAGCAACTACAGGTTTCCAATAATGATGGGCACTGGAGTCGAGAATCATAGAATGATTTATTTCCGATTCTGATTCTAGATTGAAACACATTGAGAAAACAGCATTGTGCATTGACTGCTTCCCTTTATTTGTTCAGAATTCTTAATGATTGCCAAATTATATAATTGATAATTGCTTCCCTTTATTTGTTCAGAATTCTTAGTGATTGCCAAATTATACAATTGATAATTGCTTCCCTTTATTTGTTCAGAATTCTTAATGATTGCGAATGTTGAACGTATAACAGTAATGAAGAAAGATACAAAAAAAAATAAGAAACAAAATGGACTTTTTCCGTGTTGAACGTAATAAATACAAAATAAAGCATTAGGTCTAGAGCGTTACACCTAGCCTGTTGTTACAACTGTTATTACTTCATGTACTTACAATGGAAGATTCCTATCTATATTCTCAAATATTCTGTACCTTTTTTAGATTACTGTAAGTTTACCCAAAAGCCTCTTTATGTCTGTTCTACTACGTACATTCTGCACCATTCACACCCAGGCCCTTTCAACTTTTTGGACCAGAGCATTGAGCTTTTAGTGGGTAAAGGGACTAAATCAAACAACTAGGCACTACTCTAGTATGCGACAGCTTTAGATCACATTTAATGGACATCTCAGAAAAGATCCCCCATCTCAAAGATCTCAGACGTCAGTAGTTATAAGATACAGGACTGCTAAAGTTATTTCAATCAAAACATTTGAATGCAACGTGAGCTGCTAGGATATGTCTTTTTTTACTATATTGAGGGATAGCATCGACAACTAGAAAATAAAAAATGATTTAAGAAGTTAAAAATTGACATTGCATGCTGGTGGTGTCTGACATTTTCTAAAATTCACGCTAGTGGACCTTGGGGGCGTCAATCGGGTAGACCTTTTTTTTAATATTGGAAAAACTGGAATATTCCAGCTCTGTGTGGAGAAGAAAATTATCAGTGCTGCAGATTGTTTATCAATTCATTGAAACAGAATCTTTCTTGGAAAGTCCACATTAAATAATAACACACAACAGAAACAAAGGCCACAACAGATGTGCTAGTTTCAATAAAATAAGGAAGAAAAAAGAGCTGTTTGAAATAACATACGCATTTTTTTTTAATTTCTCTTTGGCTAAGACAAAATCATATGAAAAGCAATGAAAGTGTTCATGTTCGTGATGCTTTATTTAATTACAGTGAGACATGATTCTATTTACATGATAAAGCAAACATTTCATCTTGATGATTTAAATAAAAATAATCAATGGAAACAAGACATATTTTGTTGGGACAGCTAATATACAATTCTCTTTACACTGACAATTAAAAATAAAATACTAAAAGAAAAAAAAAGCAAGTATTAAAAAGAAAGGAAACAACTTTACTGACTCGCTTGTATTATTAAGCTTCAAGGTACAGAATAACCACTCATTACAGTGAATGTTTTTCACCCATTATGAAAAGATCTGTTGACGACGGAAAGTTTGGAGGACGTATGTTTAAGTATTTTGCTTTTATTTGTAACACTGGAAAAAAACAAAACACTGAATCTCATTAAGAATATGGAGCTACCTCTTTGCTGTTTTCACCAAAGAAAAATTGTTGAAAAGACAAACAAAAAATTTTAAAAAGTACTGAATAATCCGACTTAAGCATGTATAAAAAACCTTTTACTTTTGAAGCAAGATATTCTACGCTGTTTGACAGGCCGGCTAGGGAGACTAAAGAGTGAACAATAGGTGTACTAAATCTGGACTTCCTTACCACAATTTCAGCAGATCTTATTTGGATTTCTACAAGAGACATTACCCAGATATGTCTTGAAGTATTAAAAATTATCAACTTCAATAATATTTGCTTACAGTCACTGTGTCATTTGAACTCTAGGTTTTATTTTTATTATTACAAACAGCAAAATTTTTGGTAATTCTGTTGAAAGATTAAGATTGAAAATGCATTAATTGATGATAACAAGTGGCATATACTTTTAAATTCTCAAATGTTGAATTTCTTACGACCAAAATACAGAACAAGTGACAACATAAATAAATATGTCTTGCATTTCAAAAAAAAAAAAAAAAAAAAAACTTTGGTGAAATTATAACGCTTGCACAAGTAAACATTGCAGGGTTGAAGTAGGTGAAGTTTGTAATCAAAGTAAGATTATACTATTGTGCTCTCATAAAGAACTTACTACCTACTTCAGGTTATGCTTAATATTTATTGCTTTTTTCTTCTTCTTCTTCTGAATCATAGTAACCAAAAACTATTGGATCTGCAGCCTATTTTATCCTTTACAATAACAGGCCTGAATTTATTTTCCAATCCATTCAAGAAATGCTTAACAAATGTAAATAACTTCTCAGATATATTGCCTTGTATTTACATAAAGACACCCTCATGAACATTTTCAATTCAAACAATTATATAAAAAATTAAATAAAAGCTTTAAAATAATAATAAGAAAAAAAAAAGTCCATAAACTCACACATACTTTGTCAAAAGCGCAATCCTTGGAGCATCACATTATTGTAAATGTTATAATCATAAATTTACAGGTTATGTACAGATTAAGATCAAGTTTTTATATAATTTACATCACAGTCACCATGACAGAAGTGGACCTCAATCAAGTATATGACTAAGTGTAACCATAAGATTGCAAAAAAAATTATAATAAAATAAAGGTCCAAAGGTCACAGTTCTGATTTTATTCTTCAACTCTCTCAGGAAATTTTTCAGAAATGGCTGGATTTAAAACATACAACATAGTTAATGAATTGCTCGCATGGCTTACCAATCTAACAGATATATAGGTCCCCATGGCTAACAAATCTAACAGATATATAGGGCCCCGGGCCCCGGGCCCCATGGCTTACCAATCTAACAGATATATAGGGCCCCATGGCTTACCAACCTAACAGATATGTAAAGCCCCATGGCTTACCAACCTAAGAGATATGTAAAGCCCCATGGCTTACTAGTCTTACAGATATGCATTTCCCAATAGTGTTTCCGGTTTATCGGACGTTTCGGGCCCCCATGGCGTTTGTCGATCTATCGGATGTTTCGGACCCCATGGCGTTTGTCGATCTATCAGATGTTTCGGGCCCCATGGCGTTTGTCGATCTATCGGATGTTTTGGGCCCCATGGCGTTTGTCGATCTATCGGATGTTTCGGGTCCCATGGCGTTTGTCGATTTATCGGATGTTTCAGGCCCCATGGCGTTTGTCGATCTATCGGATGTTTCAGGCCCCATGGCGTTTGTCGATCTATCGGATGTTTCGGGCCCCATGGCGTTTGTCGATCTATCGGATGTTTCGGGCCCCATGGCGTTTGTCGATCTATCGGATGTTTCAGGCCCCATGGCGTTTGTCGATCTATCAGATGTTTCGGGCCGCATGAGGTATCCGACCTATCGTATGCTGGCAAGGGGCTTTGTTGATGAGCTGGAAAGTTGTCTGACATGTTTCCCTTTTGTTCAGATGCCTACCTAGCAATAAATGTTTTTAACGTTAGCTAACATGACTGACAAAATCTTGAAAAGGTTCAGTTTTGTTATATCTTAAAAAAATCATCCAAACGTGTCGCTGGGAGCGAACTCGTATTAAGTTCTACACTGCTTCATAAATCTTTTGTCGAGGGCACCGTTCTGAATCGAATCTCCAAGGACGAACACTTTTACTCTCTACTTTTCAGCACTGTTCTTAATCGCATATACTTATATGAGCTTCCAAGAATGACACAATGTTCTCTGAACACACACACTCCCTCACTCACTCACTCTCTCTCTCTCTCTCTCTCTCTCTCTCTCTCTCTCTCTCTCTCTCTCTCTCTCTCTCTCTTTCTCCCTCTCTGACATTCTTAATAAACAATTTAGGCGGTCTTTACATAACTACATAAGATGAACATTCTGATATCGGATATTACCTAAAGCACTCAAGCAGGAGTAAGCGGACAGATATTTCAATGTAGATTTTATTATTTCATTATTACAATATCATACTTCGATCAGATATCATAAGTTTGTCTTCAACTACATTTAATAATTGTAAAAATCATTTTTTTTTCTTGTTCTTTAGCTGCAAGCACTTGATACCAGTAACGTAGAGAGTCCACCAGGAACCTGTGCCTAAGAGTAAGTTGGCTTACATCATTTTCTGACTGTCGTTTACAGCTTTCATGCCCTCAGCTATGCCAATTTGGTCCAAAGAAGTGAAACTGTAATCAGCGATAGACTATGGGTGCAAGCAAAGTTTGAGATATTGCGGGGTTATAGCGTGCTTGCGATAGTGGATATGAAGTTGAATTTAGTGAAGTCGTATAATGTTTAAAGGAAGTTTTGTTTCGTTTATTTATTTATTTACAGAAGATCTTACCTTAAATTCTCTTCATACGATACTGGTGTTTCAAACGAAGGACAAGGGTAAAGCTTGTCCTCCGCTCTCTTCGGTATGGCAGAAGTGTGTTCAATTGCCGTTCCAACCTTGTACTGTTTTTGTTTTTTTAAGGTAAGATCTTCTATAATTATGTATAAAAAGCTTCCACAGTTGAGCACTCTTATCAATTATTCCAACTTATCTTTAAAAAAAAAAACTTAGATGGATGGATAGATGGATAGACAGATAGATAGATAGATAAGTAGATAGATATATAGATAAATAGATAGATAGATTGATTGATAAGTAGATAGATAGATTGATAAGTAGATAGATAGATAGATAGATAGATAGATAAGTAGATAGATAGATAAGTAGATAAAAAGATAGATAGTTAGATAGATAAGTAGATAGAGAGATAGATAGATAGATAGATAAGTAGATAAATAGATAGATAGATAGATAGATAAGTAGACATATAAGTAGATAGATAGATAAGTAGATAGATAGATAGATAAGCAAATAGATAGATAGATAGATAGATAGATAGATAGATAGATAGATAGATAGATAGATAAGTAGATAGATAGATAAGTAGATAGAAAGATAGATAGATAGATAGATAAGTAGATAGATAGATAAATATATAGGGAGATAGAGAGATAGATAGATAGATAGATAAGTAGATAAATAGATAGATAGATAGATAGATAAGTAAACAGATAAGTAGATAGATAGATAAGTAGAAAGATAGATAGATAGATAGATAGATAGATAGATAGATAGATAGATAGATAGATAGATCGATAGATAGATAAATAAGTAGATAGATAGATAGATAGATAAGTAGATAGATAGATAGATAGATAGATAGATAGATAGATAGATAGATAAGTAGGGAGATAAGTAGATAGATAGATAGATAGATAGATAGATAGATAGATAGATAGATAGATAGATAGAAAGATAGATAGATAGATAGATAGATAAAATCGGTCGAGAAGACGAGGTTCATGACATGTGAGGATCCAACCCGTAAAAAATCAATGAAAGCCCCGATTGGTGATACCGTATTCAAGACGGAATTTAGTTTTGATCCAATAGGGAAAGTTATTACCACCTGTAGCTTAAGTTCGCGCATTTTCCCATTCCCCCCTAAGCTACCCTATGCTGCATACTTTAGTTGCCAAAAATTTATTTCAATGTAGACAATTAGTTGGATTAATTTGTAAAACACATGATTCTTTTAACGGATTACACTGGTATTTACACACACACACACACACACACATATATATATATATATAAATATATATATATATATATATATATATATATATATATATATATATATATATATATATATATATGGGTCTTATTGACTTACACTGTACATGTGTATGCCACAAAGTCAAACACATAAAGCCTACAACATTTCAAAATTTGTTTCAAATATAAGTTGATATGTATATGGGGCATATCTAAATGATCAGTACAATAGCGTTAATTTCATTTTTTTTAAATAGCATTGGAGTCACCGTCGGATCAATGTGACCCACCTAATAGGAATAGGGTTACATCTGCCACATCAAATATCAGCCACTTATCAGCCTACTAATCTAGAAGCCTGATTGGGGTGTGGCGGTCCTGCCTCCTTTCCTATCCATCCCGCCACACACAGCCCTTCCCTGGGGGGGGGGGGGGGGGGGGGGGTGTTACTCATGGTTATAAAAGTTCGGTCAATTCTCTGAACGCCGTTTGTGAGCGACAGATTTCACATGTGTGTAGTGAGCGTCAGGAGGAAGGGAGATCGTCAACTCTATAGCATCTCCAGATAAGGTGCAGCAGCTAGAATGGGTCCCATCATATTTATCCTGGCCGCCGCCTCTTTGGTGAGTTGAAGTTACATGAATAAGTTGAATAATGTTGATGTGCTGGGAATTTGTCTCACATCTCTGTTTCCCTTTTGACCAGGTGTCTACGTAGGAATCAATGGATGTACAAATTTAAAAAAAAAATTAAAATCGGTTTTTACCGTTAGCTTACTTGACTGAAAAGATCTTGAAACAAAAGGTTCAGTTTTTTCATATCTTAAAAAAACCTGCCGAACGTGTTCGCTCAGACCGAACGTGTATTAAGTTCTAACACAGCTTCATAACTCGGTGGTCACTGGCACAAAACACAGGTGAATTGGTCTTCCCCCATATAAAACCTGAACCAGAGAAATAATGAAATCATCAATAATCAACTTCATGCAAAAACCTTAGAGCAGTTTTATTGGTTATCTGGCATGTCTTTCGAAAGTAAAATCCACACGTTTAGTTTTTAAGTAGGTTAAAAAATCATTTGCGTAAAACAATCTTGAAGCTTATCATTGAATAAATCAACCATTAAAAGAAGAAGAATTAAAAAAAAAAAAGTGAGTTTGTTACAATTTCATTTCGATTATAGTCGGGAAAAATTTGCTTATAAAGAAGCAATGGCGAAAAAAAAATCTTTTTGATGTACTCGTAATGCAGGATCAAGATAAACGAGAATAACCAAAACATCAATAAATAAATTTTAAAAAAAAACATGGGAGTTCAGAATATTCCTTTTGAGTCCTTGGCCAGCGTTGTGGTGTAGTCAGTCTCCACACGTTTGACTCAAGATTGATCTTGTGAACCTGTACAGTTCTGAAAAAGTTGTTTGAAACTATTTAAGGCTAATTCCTCTATTCCTCGAGGCTTTCAATGAAGTTTTGCTTCACCAAAGTCTGCCATCATCTCCAAGGGCGAGCACTTTTACTCTCAACTTTTCTTGTTGTCAGCCCTATTCTTAATTTCACATCCGCGGATTAACACTTTTTATTTTCTAGTTTTCTTGTTGCCAGCACTGTTCTAAATCGAATCTCCAAGAATGAGCAATTTTACTCTCTAGCTTTCATGTTGCTAGCATCGTTCTTAATCGAATCTCCTTATATGAGCTTTCAAGAATGGCACAATATTTTCTGAACAATGCATATTAACTTCTTGTAGCTTCCACTTAGAATAATGCTTAAATAAAAGCCTTTTATTAAAGAACTTTTGCTTGACTTCACATATCTACCAATGATGAACATTCTGATGTCGGATATTACCTAAGCACTTGAGCAGGTCTATGCGAACAAATATTTCAATGTAGCTTTTGTTATTTCATTATTACAATATCATACTTCGATTAGATATCATAGTTTGTCTTCAACTTCATTTAATAATTGTAAAAATCATTTTTTTTCTTGTTCTTTAGCTGCCAGCATTTGATGCCAGTAACGTGGAGAGTCCACAAGGGATCTGTGCTAAGAGTAAGTTGGTTTACATCATTTCCTGATTGTCGCTTACAGCTTTCCATGTCCTCAGCTATGCGAATTTTGAAACTATTATCAGCGATAGACTGTGGGTGTCAGAAATAACTGAAAGACCAGGGAGATTCCACAGTCATGTTCAGAGATATTTCTAAAAATAGAAGGCCAATGAAAAGTGTTCACACTAACCAGGTTGGGTATAGTGTGACTAACTTCATCTTGTTTGTGATAGAGTGCTAGAACAGCGATTTGAAGATTTTAAATTTCATTGCAAGGAGAGCAAGGAAAAATCGTCCAACGCCAAACTATTTTTCATGCTTTGAAATCTTCAGATTATTCTGTAATTTTCACAACAAGAAATTGGGAGAAAAAGGTGAAATCTTGAAAGTAAAGCCTCTAACGACCTTGGATTAACACACAATTGTTTAGAAAAAGTTATAGTCTCATGATTTATCCGAGACAAAAAAAAAGGAAAATTTAAAAATAAATGCCACAATACTGGGATTTTTTTTTTTTATAAAATTACAGTGTAATAATTCATGAGGTTTTACAATAATAGGATGTAACTTTTTGTTACTGCATCCTGTCCAGAATGCAAAGACAAACCTCTGGAAATTTCTTTCGTCGTCGACAGTAGCGACAGCATCACAGAGTTGAACTTTATACGAGGTCTGTGGTTTATCGACAACTTCATCGACTACTTTGAGATTGGACAAGATAAGGTCTGGAAAGGAAACACTGAAAGAGTTTCACTCACTTATTTTGTTTATCTCATAAGTTTATTCGGAGTCACCCAATTCTTGGGTGTTCGAAAAATTATGAAAATGCAAGTGTTTAGAGATAACGTCGGGTCGAAAGTATTCAGCTGGTGAACTCTCAGTGCCTTTTAGAATCATTTAAATGAAGGAATCAAACATATTCTACTTATTATAAGATATTTTTTAAGATTTCACCTTATGATCCAACTTACAATTAGTCTTATGAAAAGTATTCAAGCACGTGTAAGTTGCACATTAACAGTGTTATAATGAAAAAAAAAACACATAATGTGCGACAACCAATATGAAAGGAAAGCATTTTTAGTCTCCTCAGCACCATCTACTCTTCCAACGTAACTTAAATTCTCTTCATAACTTAAAAGAGAAGCGATTCAGCTTTTTCAGAGATTCTTCAAATGAAAAGTGCATCGTGTGTTTTGCAAAATTGTTTTTTTTTCTTTTTTTTCAGGTGCGTGTTTCCATGGTGACGTTTGGCAGTCGGGTGTTTTCGGAAGATAGTTTTGACTTGGACAGGTACCTTAATAACTCGCAGTTACAAGAAGCTGTGGTCGCTACTCCTTATAGGGAAGGATGGACAGAAACAGGCAAGGCGATTGAGTAAGTCTCAGTAGATAAGAAGTGAGAAAAGTTAAAGATAATGAATGCTCACCTTGTTTAGACGAACAGAAAGCTCGCTTATTACAACGAGAGGATAGTCTTTTGTTTCAAACAAAATATTTATAGAATATAGAGTTTTCCAAGCGACATGTCTGAATGCGGCTCTCGATCTGTCTCTTACCAGTTGGTTCCTGACCAATCAGCTGCCCAAGGCCAGGCCGAATGTTCGCCATATTCTCATCGTGCTGACAGACGGAAACTCCCAAGACCCAGACTTAACTGAAGCAGCAGCGGCGCGGGCTGCAGACAGAGGTCTGGATGTCTTCGCCATTGGTGTCGGTCGAAGCATCAGCGACCAAGAGCTCCACAACATTGCCAGTGACAACAGGTACATTGAGTTACGTGTCTTAGTCAAGTTTGCCAGTGGCTGCAGGTACATTGAGTTACGTGTCTTAGTAAAGTTTGCCAGTGACAGCAGGTACATTGAGTTACGTGTCTTAGTCAAGTTTGCCAGTGGCTGCAGGTACATTGAGTTACGTGTCTTAGTCAAGTTTGCCAGTGACAGCAGGTACATTTAGTTACGTGTTTTAGTCAAGTTTGCCAGGAGCAGCAGGTACATTGAGTTGCGTGTCATAGTCAAGTTTGCCAGTGACAGCAGGTACATTGAGTTACGTGTCTTAGTCAATTTTGCCAGTGGCTGCAGGTACATTGAGTTACGTGTCTTAGTCAATATTGTCGATAACGGCAGTTACATTTAATTTAGAGTCTTACTCAATATTGCCTGTGACGGCAGCTACATTTTGTTTCGTGTCTTAGTCAACATTGTCGCTGATAGCAGCTACATTTTGTTTCGTGTCTTAGTCAACATTGCCGCTGACGGCAGCTACATTTTGTTTCGAGTCTTAGTCAACATTGTCGCTGATAGCAGCTACATTTTGTTTCGTGTCTTAGTATAGTCAACATTGCCGCTGACGGCAGCTACATTTTGTTTCGAGCCTTAGTCAACATCGCCGCTGACGGCAGCTACATTTTGTTTCGTGTCTTAGTATAGTCAACATTGCCGCTGACGGCAGCTACATTTTGTTTCGAGTCATTTTTAACATTGTCGGTGACCGCAGCTACATTTTGTTACGTGTCTTAGTCAACATTGTCGGTGACCGCAGCTACATTTTGTTTCGAGTCTTAGTCAACATTGTCGGTGACCGCAGCTACATTTTGTTTCGAGTCTTAGTCAACATTGCCGCTGACGGCTGCTACATTTTGTTTCGAGTCTTAATCAACATTGCCGCTGACGGCAGCTACATTTTGTTTCGCGTCTTAGTCAACATTGTCGGTGACCGCAGCTACATTTTGTTTCGAGTCTTAGTCAACATTGTCGGTGACCGCAGCTACATTTTGTTTCGAGTCTTAGTCAACATTGTCGCTGATAGCAGCTACATTTTGTTTCGTGTCTTAGTATAGTCAACATTGCTTTTTCGAGCCTTAGTCAACATTGCCGCTGACGGCAGCAACATTTTGTTTCGTGTCTTAGTATAGTCAACATTGCCGCTGACGGCAGCTACATTTTGTTTCGAGTCTTAGTCAACATTGTCGGTGACCGCAGCTACATTTTGTTACGTGTCTTAGTCAACATTGCCGCTGACGGCAGCTACATTTTGTTTCGAGCCTTAGTCAACATCGCCGCTGACGGCAGCTACATTTTGTTTCGTGTCTTAGTATAGTCAACATTGCCGCTGACGGCAGCTACATTTTGTTTCGAGTCATTTTTAACATTGTCGGTGACCGCAGCTACATTTTGTTACGTGTCTTAGTCAACATTGTCGGTGACCGCAGCTACATTTTGTTTCGAGTCTTAGTCAACATTGTCGGTGACCGCAGCTACATTTTGTTTCGAGTCTTAGTCAACATTGCCGCTGACGGCTGCTACATTTTGTTTCGAGTCTTAATCAACATTGCCGCTGACGGCAGCTACATTTTGTTTCGCGTCTTAGTCAACATTGTCGGTGACCGCAGCTACATTTTGTTTCGAGTCTTAGTCAACATTGTCGGTGACCGCAGCTACATTTTGTTTCGAGTCTTAGTCAACATTGTCGCTGATAGCAGCTACATTTTGTTTCGTGTCTTAGTATAGTCAACATTGCTTTTTCGAGCCTTAGTCAACATTGCCGCTGACGGCAGCAACATTTTGTTTCGTGTCTTAGTATAGTCAACATTGCCGCTGACGGCAGCTACATTTTGTTTCGAGTCTTAGTCAACATTGTCGGTGACCGCAGCTACATTTTGTTACGTGTCTTAGTCAACATTGTCGGTGACCGCAGCTACATTTTGTTTCGTGTCTTAGTCAACATTGACGGTGACCGCAGCTACATTTTGTTTCGTGTCTTAGTCAACTTTGACGGTGACGGCAGGTTCAGATAGTCAAGTATGTTACAACACTTCTCCGTTACGGCAAGTACATTCAGATAATTTTGTGAGAGAGTAATTTGGTTTTCTTTTCGTAAAGATAATGGCATTAATAGGGAGTGTATACAAACTATTCTTTATGGTATATTTTTGTTATATTACGGTATTACCGAATATCGGACCCACTAACTGCCGCATCATGTTACGACTGCTTCAGTATCGCCAACCCTCTCACTACCTCAAAGTGAAGTGAAAGCGTCAGATGATTATATTTGTTTGTGCGAAATTTTTTCCCGACAAACCACTTCTTTTCCAATCATAAAATTGCATGTTTAAACAAATAAACAAGAATTATATATATGTCTGTCTCAAATGCCCTGTCTGGAACAGACATCGGCGATCATGATTCTCCACCTGTCCCTATCTTCCGTCATCCGCAGTAAGGCTATGTTGTCTTTGTTGTTTCCTGTCACAAAAGAGCTCAAGCTATCAAGAAATGTAATCCTTTGTCTACCTCTGCTTCTTGTACCTTCTATCTTGCCTGTAAGAGATAAAAATTCCAGTCCCTTATGGCGACATATGTGGCCTAAAAATTTCAGTTGCCTTTTCCTTATTGTTTTTATGAGGGATCTCTCTTGGTTCGTTTCTTCTAATATCGATTCGTTTGTCCTCTTTTCTTTCCATGATATTCTTAACATTCTCCTGTAGAACCACATTTCCGCTGCCTTTAAATTTTTCTTGGTTTCTGCAGTTATTGTCCAAGTTTCACATTCATATAAAAGTATAGACCACACATATGTTTTCAAAACCTTCAATTCGGTTGAAAATGATATATTTCTATTTTTAAGAATGGTGCTCATTTTTTGGAAAGAAGCCTTTGCAATGGCTATTCTCTTCTTAATTTCAGTCCTGCATTTACCGTCAGATGTCAATGTATATCCTAGGTATTTGAATTTCTGTACTTGCCTGATTTGTTCTCCCTTGCTAAAAAGCTTGCATTCTGGATTGTTTTTCTTCTTAGATACTACCATACATTCAGTCTTTTTTACATTTAGAGACAATCCCAGCTTTTCACTCTCTTCTACAACAATATTTAGAAGCCTTTGCAAATCCTCTTCCGATCCTGCTAATAGAGAAGTATCATCTGCATATCATAGGTTGTTCAAATTTTCGCCATTCGCTTTGAGTCCTTCACTTCCATCCAAGTTTCTTAAAATTACTTCACTGCACAAGTTGAACAGGTCTGACGACATCACACAACCTTGTCTTACCCCCCTTTTAATATTTGTGTACTCACTGAGTTCTCCACCTACCCTTACCGCAGCAGTTTGATCCCAATAGAGATTTCTAAGCACCCTCAAGTCTTTTCCGTCAATATCTAGCTGATTCAGCATCTCAAACAACTTTTCATGCTTTACCTTGTCAAAAGCCTTAGAATAGTCAATAAAGCATATGTAGAGATCCTTTTGAACTTCAATACATCTTTCCATTAACATTGATAATGTGAATATTGCATTCCTAGTTCCTTTGTCAGGGACAAAACCAAATTGTGTTTTAGCTATCTCTGGTCTTAAGCTCTTGCGCATTCTAAGCATCAGTATTCTCAGTAGAACTTTGGTAATGTGGCTCATCAGACTAATTGTTCTATGTAGCTCACACTCAGTGGCACCTGGGATTTTTAGCAAAGCTTTTGCCAAGTCTTCTGGGATTGCTCCACTATCATAAATTGTATTGAGAAGTTTAGTTGTCATCCCTATACCCATTTCTTCTACAGCTAGAATTATTTCTATTGGTATCCCATCGGGACCTGTAGCTTTCCCACGTTTCATTTTTCTTATGGCTGCCTCTACTTCTGCTTTTAAAATTGGTGGGCCATCTGTGTTTTTCTTTATTGCAGGTCTCTCTCCTCTATTGTCTTTGAAAAGCTCCCCTATGTATTCTGACCATCTGTTCAAAACATCTTCTTTATCCATTAGCAATGTTCCGTCTTTAGATTTAATGCAGTTTGTACTGGTGCAGCTCTGCTTTCCACTTACTTCCTTTATCTTTGAATGCATATATTTACTGTCTAAATGTTGATTTTGCTCTATTTCTTGACATTGTTCATTTATCCATTTTTCTTTTGCCTCATTGCATTTCTTTTTCACCTCCTTGTTCAGCATTTTGTATTTTACCTGATCTGATTTAGATTTCCTTCTTTCTTCCATTAGTTCAAGAATTTCTTTGTTCATCCATTTCTTGTGTTTTTTTTAGCTTTCTTCGGTATTCTTGTTTCCATTACCTCATTGATTGAGTCTTTGATATTAGCCCAAATTGTTTCAGCTTCAGTGATACTATCAAGAAGAGCAAACTTGTTTTTAATATCAATAGAAAATTGTTCCTTTATCTCCTGGTCTGATTTGAGTAGTTCGACTTGAAATTTTGAGTGGGCTTTAGGTTTCCTTATTTTCTTAAGTTTGACTTGAAGCTTGCACATAACTGGTACATGATCACTGTCACAATCTGCACCTGGCATTGATTTTGATGTTTTTATGGCGTTTTTAAATCTGTCTTGAACAAGTATGAAGTCTATCTTATTCCTAGTTCTGTCTCCAGGGCTCATCCATGTCCATTGTCTTCTTGGATGGTTTTGAGACCAAGTGTATATATATATATATATATATATATATATATATATATATATATATATATATAAAATATATATGTTCGCGTTTGCCTAAAATCTTAATCAAACTTTCAAGTTGTTTTTTCCTTTCGCAAATCACTTTCTAGTAAAGCCTCAAAGCATTTGTGTTGTGTTGTGTTTCCAAATGTTTACTGAGTGGAGTTTTTATTCTCTATTTTTTTCATTGACGTCCTGCCCAGAAACGTGTTTAAGGTGGGCAGTTACAAAACGTTAAAAGACATAACGGACCGACTGGCGTCTAAGACGTGTGAAGGTGAGTTGTCTCTCTCTCTCTCTCTCTCTCTCTCTCTCTCTCTCTCTCTCTCTCTCTCTCTCTCTCTCTCTCTCTCTCTCTCTCTCTCTCTCTCTCTCTCTCTCTCTTGTAGTCGTGGTTCTAGAATTGTGAATGCCTAGAGATAGTGAGGAAAATGTTTCAAAGAGATCCTATATATATATATATATATATATATATATATATATCACGGCGTCGCATAAGCGCTACTTTAGTTGAGGAGGCCCACACGGTGTCAATGACCTGACCCCGTGACCTAGTTGTCAACTCAGGTAGACTCGGGCGGCTCTGTGCCTGCACGGCACTTTATGTTTTTTTCGATATTTTACTGTAATTTCTAACCACAATAATGATAATCATGTTTTATTATAAAGTTTGCATTGAAAAATACATAAAACAGGCTATAGACACAAGCAAGAACGAAAACTCTAGCTGAAATACTTTTTTTGTTACATGGCCATAAAAAGTACATTAAATTTTATTGTAGTATATTAGAAAACAATAGAGTGATTTTTAGAAGGTCGTAACAACTAAACGCAACATGGAATTTTTTTTTAAATTTCACATATAGAACTTATCAGTTTTGAATAAACTACTCACGAAATTGTTTTATGTTAGATGGAATACTTTTTGAAGGAGACGGATTTTTTGTACACGTCTCTGTCTTGAGGGAGCTTTATATTACTCAGCTATATACAGAAATAAAGGAAGCAGTCAAGAAACGTTTGAGGCTGAGACAGACGAAGCTAGATCTAAGGATCTAAAGATGCAAGTGACTGCAAATAAAGAAATAATTATTATAGAAATGTCAACCACAAATCTAGATTTAGCTTGAGACCGACAAATAAAAAGAAAGACGTGAAAACATTATAGCAGATGGAATGAACAGGGATCGAACCTGCGCCTCGATGCGGCACCCATTGCCTTGCCGAGACAAGAGCAGGCACTTAACCACTGAGCTATCCGCATCTACAAAAAATAGATGCTCCAGGGACAGTGACTTTCATGCTGGCTTGAACAGACTAAGAAGTTGAATCGCTAAGAACGATCAAGTCCATTTAGAACATAAACAAACTAGCCTCTAACGGATCTTAGAAAGATGCACATTTGACTGAAATATATACATGAATATAGAAATAAAGAAAGCAGTCAAACAACGTTAGAGGCTGAGGCAGACGAAGCTAGATCTAAGGATTTTAAGATGCAAGTGACTGCAAATAAAGAAATAATTAGTATAGGAAAATCAATCACAAACCTAGATCTAGCTCGAGATTCTTCTGTAAGTTTTCATGTAATTGTCTATTGCTGTTTGAATATCTGGTAAAGAGCTGTCATCTACAGGTGTTGTGTGGGATGCAAACTTGTGAACTGTCCTGAATGCGCTATTGAGATCGTCAAATGTTATCTGTATTGTATGTGCTTTGTCTGTGAGGAATGGATTGTTTGTAAGGGTTTGTGTTTGTTTAATGTTTGTTTCTGTAAGATCTGTGTAAACGTTCTTTTTTTCTGTTTAGGTATTATAGCTCGGAGTCTGCCTCAAATTCTGCACAAATCGTTTACACGACGCGTGTGGGATCAAATTATAATCAATAGAATGTTCCATGTTTTGATTGACTCAACTCAGGATATTTATCTAGAGCTGAATGGGAAAAAATAGAATGATGAAAACGAGCATAGACGCACTTTGACCCCATCTAACACAACAAAACTTATATGATTTTAATCTAGGGTTTCCATTGTTTCAGATAAGTATTGAAAAGTGATAATATAGCGCGTACTTTTTAATTAATTAGCAATTACATCTAATAGGAGCGAATTGCAGTAAATTTTAGATAAAAACATGGACTATGAAAACGCAGTAACCACACTCACAAATTAATATGATGATAGAAATATCAAAGTAATATCGGGTTTCAAGATTTAGAAGAAACTGCTGAAAGTTGCACGATGTCTGTACTATGAGTAGTTCTGAAGATATTGTAAGTTAAAAAAGAGGAATTTTCTATTTTATTACATAAAATTCAGCAGATCTGAGCACTGGCTTGTGCAGACAGAGATTATCTGCGGTCCTGGGCGGGCCTGACCCTGACAGTGATAGATGACGTTACCTGAGCCCGGCCCGCCATAACAAGGCTTGAGTCGCCTAAGTTCAAACTGACTTTCGGGCCTATCCCCCTCATTGTTCAGAACTAAAATGCATCTTTTAGGTCGAAATTCTACGTTGTGATATATATACACACACACACATATATATATATATATATATATATATAGATATATATATAAATATATATACAGAGATAGATAGATAGATAGTATATAGATAGATAGATAGATAGTAGATATATAGATAGATAGATAGATAGATACATAGAATAGATAGATACATAGATACATAGATAGATAGATAGATAGATAGATAGATAGATAGATAGATAGATAGATAAATAGATAATGAGAGATGAAAACGAGCGAGATAGAGTGAGTGCGTATGTGTGTGTATGTGAGAAAGAGAGATATGCAGGCAGTGAGAGAAACAAAACCAGTCATTTAGATGTATCTGAACAGATAGAGCTAAAGCTGGAGAAAGAAGAAGATCGATAGAACGACGGCACATGAATGAAGACAAAGGCAGGTAAAGAGAAAGAATGCCATTTCATCAACAATCTATAAAGGGATGGAACTCCACATAGCTTGTTACTTTATTCCTCTTTCAATAACAAAACACAGTACGCATCAATTGTTTACATAGGTTTAATGCCATGGAATTGAAGGCTTTTTTCCCTTCAAGACTAAACAGTTTTGTCTCCTGTTTCTACTTATATATTTCTAGATACTCAATAACCTAGATGTGCAACATGATCTTACATTATTCCTAGTTGTATTAATGCTTATTGTCTTCTCTCTATTTTTTCCATTCCTGGTTGTTATGAACAGTTGAACCGCTACCAGGTAAGTATTTTGTGAGAGTCACTGCCATTCGTCAACGTGCACCAAATTTCGTACTTTTTTCTAGTGGAAGCAGAATTATTTTCTATGTAACTACAAAAAAGACATACTTGTTGCTAAATAGATTGACATTTTTCACATCTAAAACTTATTGTCTCAAGTTAACTTACAAAAGTTTGCAGGTAAGGAATCAAATGATTGAGAAATAATACAAGTGTTGGTCTTGAGAAATAACATAAGTGTTGGTCTATAATGGTCTTTTTATTGATCTTAAAGTTTGGATGAAAGCCGTATAAATATCTTTTGCATGAAATGCAGTGAAGATTTTTCGCAGGTTCTATAACATCAAGGTGTGGATGCGATTTTTACAAACGGCTAATGTTTCTCTGTTTCCTAAAACTAATATCAGCCTTAGGTCTTAATCTAAAAAATCTTCCCAAGTTCTGTACGCCATAGCTTAATCACCTTCTAACTAAAGGCAATAAACGTCATTAAGTATAAATTATATCAAACATCTCTCTAGCCAATCCTCCAAAATCAAACTGCTGGTCTGGTCCCGTCGACATCGCCTTTGCGATCGATGGTTCGGGCAGTATCGGAGAGGACGACTTTGCTTTGAGCGTTGAGTTCATCAACGACTTCCTGGAGCCGTTCACCATCAAGCCGTCCAGCATCCGTGTGGCGGCCGTGGTGTTCTCTAACAGAACCCACTCAGAAAGCGCCATACCTTTCGAGTAAGTCACGCAGAAGAAAACAAATCGAGCTCATGTTCATGTCTTGAAAATACAACTTGTTTGGAGGCCTTAACGGCGATGTGATTTCGAGTTTAAGTATTCATCTAATATACTTTTCATTTGGGTTAGGAGTGTTTTATGTCGATAATGAAAGGGTTAATTATTGAGTGTACCACCAGTGTTTAACTTTGGGTTAAGAGTGTTTTATGTCGATAATAAAAGAATTATTTATTGAGTGTACTACCAGTGTTTCACTTGGGTTAAGAGTGTTTTATGTCGATAATGAAAGGGTTAATTACTGAGTGTACTACCAGTGTTTAATTTGGTTTAAGAGTGGTTTACTAGGGATAGAATTGGTTTATTTAGAGTTGTTTTTTTTACTTTGGATAGGACTTGTTTATTTGTGTTAAAAGTGCTTTACTTGGGATAGGACTTGTTTATTAGTGTTAAGAGTGCTTTACTTGGGATAGAACTTGTTTATTTGTGTTAAGAGTGCTTTACTTGGACTGGTTTATTTGTGTTAAGAGTGCTTTACTTGGACTGGTTTATTTGTGTTAAGAGTGCTTTACTTGGGATAGGACTTGTTTATTTGTGTTAAGAGTGCTTTACTTGGACTGGTTTATTTGTGTTAAGAGTGCTTTACTTGGGATAGGACTGGTTTATTTGTGTTAAGAGTGCTTTACTTGGGATAGGACTTGTTTATTTGTGTTAAGAGTGCTTTACTTGGGATAGGACTGGTTTATTTGTGTTAAGAGTGCTTTACTTGGGATAGGACTTGTTTATTTGTGTTAAGAGTGCTTTACTTGGGATAGGACTTGTTTATTTGTGTTAAGAGTGCTTTACTTGGACTGGTTTATTTGTGTTAAATGTGTTTTACTTGCACTTGTTTATTTGTGTTAAGAGTGCTTTTCTTGGGATAGGACTTGTTTATTTGTGTGAAGAGTGTTTTACTTGGACTGGTTTATTTGTGTTAAATGTGTTTTACTTGGACTGGTTTATTTGGCTTAAAAGTGTTTTACTTGGGATAGGACTGGTTTAATTGGATTGAAATTAGGTTTTTTTTCCCTGGCAAAAAGCTTGCACAAAAGTATCTTATACATGGATGATTCGTAGCACTAGCACAAGGTGTGTTTTTATTTTTCATGTTCCCACAGCCGCTACAACAACAAGAAAGAAACTCAGGACGCAATCTCACAGTTCCGATGGCAGTATACGCAGACAACAGAGACAGGCCAGGGTATGGACTCGGTGTGTGGCAGCAGGAGGGAGTGGAATGGATAGACAGAAGAGAAGGAAAAAGAAGAAACTTTCCGGATAAGATTATTCGGGAAACTTAGAGTACAGAAAATCTTTAAGAATAAAAAATAAAGAAGAGAAAGGAGGCAAAGCGATGAGAGAGAGATCGAGAGAGAGAGAGAGAGAGAGAGAGAGAGAGAGAGAGAGAGAGAGAGAGGTAGAAAGAGGCACAAAGAGATAGAGAGAGAGGTAGGAAGAAGCACAGAAAGGCAGAGAGTGAGGTAGAAAGAGGCACGGAGAGATAGAGAGAGGCACAGAGAGATAGAGAGAGAGGTAGAAAGAGGCATAGAGAGGTAGAGAGAAATGTAGAAAGAGGCACAGAGAGACAGAGAGTGAGGTAGAAAGAGGCACAGAGACAGAGACAGAAAGAGAGAGAGAGAGAGAGAGAGAGAGAGAGAGAGAGAGAGAGAGAGAGAGAGAGAGAGAGAGAGAGGAACAGAGAATCACAGAGAGAGAGAGAGAGAGTAATAGAGAGATAGGCTTATGAAGGAGATGGAAACACTGTCGATCCGCATGGAATCTTGCTTTAAAACAGAATCGGTATCAGAAACAAAATAATTCTCTAACTTTTGTTATATTCTTTGTTGACCGAAAAAAAAGACCCATCATATATATGTTTTTTTACCATCAAATCATTTCCAAAATACAAGAAAAAAAAAGTAAATAATGTGCGGTTTAAAAACAATTCTTAAACTGTCAACAGTTTCATCATTATATTGGATTGGCCAGGAAAAAACACTTTCTCACAAAAGGTCAACGGTCATGGCCTAGTACCTTCAGTTGTTCATTTCTTCCTATCGTCTGCTAATGTGCTGTGTCTAGTCTCAAGATCAACCATTTTTTATCCAGGTATCGACTACATGGTGCAGAACTTCCTGCCTCACGCTAGACCGCACGTACCTCACATCGGCATAGTGCTCACTGACGGCGAGAGCCAGGATAGAATGGTAATACTTGATAGAATAGATACACTGCTGCAACTCTAGACCCACATACCGATATTAGCGACACTTAATGATGGCACGTACCTCACATCGGCATAGTGCTCACTGACGGCGAAAGCCAGAATAGAATGGTCATACTTGATAGAGCTGATACACTGCTGCAACTCTAGACCCACATACCGATATTAGCGATACTTAATGATGGCTTTTAAGTCATATAACACTCTGAGTTAGACATTTTTTTTTCTTTTTCCTTTGTAAAGAATTTAACGTTTTGGGGTAGGATTAACATACGTTTCAATTGGCTGTTTAACTCAGATAATATCTACTGAAAAATAGTTTGATTATTACAGATTTTTAATTACACACACCCAAACATAAATATATAGCTTCGGATGTTCAAAATCCAACATGAGTTTACAAAGATAAGTTTTTTACCGCACAGGCTCTGAAAGTGGTTTTCAAGTCACGTTCTCAGGAACAAAAAGTCTGATTTTAGTATAAGTCTGGTGATGTACCTTGAGACCACAGTGTACCATCCGACTATTTTCTGCTCGAGTTGGCCAAGATCAGGGACGTGCTTGTTTGCCTATCGACTTGCACAGATATGGCAGATGCCGCTCCTAATTTTGCTGTCGGCGGCTGAATTTCCACTTGAACTTTTCCTTTTTGTTTCAAGCAGCTTAATACATTTCTAAGGTTATCCTTTTTTTAGCTTCCCATGAACAATCATCCATTTATTTATCATGTCAAAAAGTTTCAAATCCCAAAAGCAGCTTTAAACATTGTTTTTGGTGCTTTTGTGAAGACAACTGCAACTCCATAATTAAATTTCCCCTAACTTTAAACGCGTTTTTTTTTTTCAGTTTCTCGTTTTCCAACCTAACGTAAGGTTTTGAGTCATAAATCAAGCAAATATAAAGATATTTTTAAAATTCTAATATTTTTATGCATGAAATTGATTGGGCTTTCATAAAATTTGGAAATCACAAGTTTGTTCAAACTAGTCATTGAACCTGAAAACTGCAGACCACCTCACTTATGTTTCGATCTTGAACATCTAGCAAGCAAAATTTGAGATAACAGTGCTGTGAATTCTTGCGGGTTTGTAGCGTGCTTTAAATTGAATGCACTGAAGTCGCACAATGCTTAAAGGGAGTTTTGTTTTTGAAGTAGGTTGACTACCTAAACTCAGAAACACTTTTATATATATGTATATATATATATATATATATGAAAGAGAGAGAGAGAGAGAGAGAGAGAGAGAGAGAGAGAGAGGGAGGGAGGGAGGGAGGGAGAGTAAGCTTGTTATTAAGTTTAGGTATTCGATATATTAAGCCTTTGGGGTTGGAATAAGAGACGCGATATTAGTAATGTTACAAAGATGCTTAATTAACCCATGAGAAAATAACCATGCACAGATTTTTTATGCCCAATTGTTCGCCACAATCTGATGTAAGAATTCACTTTTTTTTTTCGATTTATTCATATCAAGGACATTTTTAAAAATCTACATCTACCTTCTGATTTAGAAGGAAAGCTATGAGTGTAACTTTCTACCCTTCTCAGAAAACCAAAAGATCCGCAGAGAGAGCCAGAGAAGCTGGCATGACCTTGTTTGCTGTAGGAGTTGGTAAGTTGACACATACAACTCGGCAGCATAAATAAAGACTGATCTTGAGTAAGCACATTTTTGTTACAATTCACTCTTACTCTTGCATACCTTCTCATTCCTTTCAACTTATGTATTTCATGAAGCTTAAACTTCTCTTAGTCGGCAGGCACTTTATAAAGAACAAAATACACAAAGACTGATTTGTGTACTTTTTAGGTGTCACTATCTCGATCCGCTTACATAAGACTACATAGCAGAACATTGCTACAGTTCAGGCAATATACTATCGCAACCAGAGTGTCTTCGATTAAAGAAACTCCAATGGATCTTGATATTAAAACAGCGAGACAAGCAGGTCCGGAAAGAAGATGAACTGTTTTGGTCATTCTCTGTATGCGGTGATTGGCAGGTTCGTGGCTTTATGTCAGAAGATCAATGCTGTGAGAACAAACTCCCAGAAGTTACACTCCCAACATGTAGTGATTGGCAGGTTCTTGGCTTCATGTCACAAGATCAATGCTGTGAGAACAAACTCACAGAAGTTACACTCCCAACATGTAGTGATTGGCAGGTTCTTGGCTTTATGTCAGAAGATCAATGCTGTGAGAACAAACTCCCAGAAGTTACACTCCCAACATGTAGTGATTGGCAGGTTCTTGGCTTCATGTCACAAGTTCAATGCTGTGAGAACAAACTCACAGAAGTTACACTCCCAACATGTAGTGATTGGCAGGTTCGTGGCTTCATGTCACAAGTTCAATGCTGTGAGAACAAACTCACAGAAGTTACACTCCCAACATGTAGTGATTGGCAGGTTCGTGGCTTCATGTCACAAGTTCAATGCTATGAGAACAAACTCACAGAAGTTACAGAAATCGTGGTATAAGCTGATGTCAGAGATTAGCACATCCACATCTTGAAGCATGACAGGCGATCGTTTCTTTGCACTTAAGACTTTTCCTAGGTGTTGTGTCCAACATAAGTCACACAATAGGATCCTGACTTTCATTAAATTTATATCTAAGAGTTAGTTATGCCGCAACCTTTGTTTTATTGAGTTCTTTGAAGATAATGAAAAACATTTTGCAAACCAATTCAGATATGCTTTAGTTTTTGTAATGAAAAAATATAGGTATCGTATAGATTGAGTGTTATTTTGAGTTAAGAAAACAAAAACATTTTAACAAAATGTATATTTTAAACAACCGACCGTGCTTTGACTCTCTAAAAATTTTCATGCAGGCAAAATGGGTGATCGTCGGTACATGAGAGAACTGATGTTTATCGCAGGAGATCAGTCACGTGTGTTCCGTACAAAAAGCCAACGGACCCTAAACACACTCAAAGCAGCGCTCACACGCAAGACATGTGGGGAAAGTAAGTAGCCACACTTCATAACTGTAGAGTGTAGAGCCTTTAGAAACTCAACTTGATCTAAAATTCATTGCTCTCGTCTTTACAGTTTGTAGTTCTCAGATTATCGGACAACAGTTCTTCACATAGATTTGCGCTCCAAAATAAGACATTGATAACAAGCATCTGTGTTGAATGGAACTAAGAATTGCCTCTAGCGACATTTTTTCAAAGTACATGTACTGTTGATGACAAAATCAACTGGAAATCAACTGTTTGAAAAACAAGTATTTTATATTCATTGAAAAGTTTAAAGCTTAAGTGGCGAGTCGCTGATATCTTTTTCAATGTAACTTTCTGTTTTTGATGTGTATCAGATATTAGCCTTCTGGGTCTGGACTTGGACCTTACATTTCAATACCATCTTAAACGTCGCTCAGGTTTAGATTTATTTTATTAGTTTGGTTTAGTATTCTATATAGCCCGTTCACAACAAAGGATCTTAAGCCTTTTCTGAATATCGAAGAACTTCGGTTGAGAAGAGCGGTATTAAAAAACACGAGGTTTAAGACTTTCTACTGACAGTGTCTGGATTCAGTCCGTGAAGAATCGAAGAAAGCCTCGCTTGGTACCACCACACACAACTCGGAATTTCGTTTGATTCCCATATGGCTATAATCTAAAATTAATAACAACGAAAGGTATTACCATCTGTAGCTACAGTTGGCATATAGAAAATAAGAGATTAATTTGTAAATCACTTGATTCTTAAACGGATTGCACTTTGAGTTACGGATTGTCTTCAAAACGCAGCGGCGGCGGCGAAATTTGATGAGCGAACGTCCTCGCGGCCAATAGGAAGCAGTCAGAACGAGACCAGTGCAGGATTCCGGCTAGCTGTTACAGAGCGCTGGGACACGATCACACTTTCATCTTTGATGCTCAATGCTTGTTTGGGAAAAAAAAACTGTTAGAATATGATCAGGACGGCTTCAAAACTTGATTAATACCTTCTTATTAACTTCAAAATATATTTTTGGTTTTTAAATGCTTTAAAATGAGTTAAAATAAAGAGTTCATAATTTGGTGTCGGCTTATCACCTTTTTTTTTCTTGCTTAAATGCAAAAAGTAGAAAAAGTTCTTTTAGACACATGCTAAATCCTGAAATTATTTTCGAAGTGTGTGCCACAATGCACAAAGAGCCCTTCTCTAGTTCTATCGTGTGTATGTGAGAGGTGACTGTTTCTTTTGATCTAGTGCCAACGTTATGAAAAAGGTTTATTGTGAAGTATT